>CM063284.1:26080834-26383846 GCA_032173965.1 Sitta carolinensis
TTCCCACTGTATTAGCAGCTCTTAAACTTTTTTCTTTTATTCCTTTATCTTTTCTTCTTCTTTTTCACTGGGAGCAGATGTTGTCACTGGGATAGAAGAAAAGAAGAACATCTGAAGCCATGAAGAATATCTGGGTCTTTTCACTTGATTCATGCTCCTGTCTTCTTCTATCTAGTCTTCTTCTTCTTGTTTGGAGGAGGGCAGTGCTTGAGAAAGCTGTGTGTAGGTTGGCTGGGAGGTTTGGCTATATGCAGGATCCCAAGTCCCCATTTTGTGGTACTTAGGTACCCCGGATTGCCTGTGGAGTTGTTCCCAAGTTTGCATGTAGTTTGGTCTGCAGAAAGTACATGGTGCTGAATTGTAGTCATTTTCCCCCTCTCTTTCTGCAATGTTTTCAATGTGATCTCTGCTTGACAGCAGCTGCACTACCTATGTATAGGGGCACTTAGTATGAGTCACTATAAAACCCATGAACTTGAGAATTGTTTAGGTCTGATGCCTGGTGACAGCTGGGACAAGGAAAGGGTGAGGTTTGAATCTGCTCTTTTTGGCCTTGGACTCTGGTGTTAACATACAGGTTTTCTGTAACGTCCTGTTCCTTTTCAGTTGTCACTGTCTGGCTTTCTCTGCGTATCATTTCTGTCAACTATTGAAATCAGAGTGTCTCTTCCTATTCCAGCTGGCAGTTGCCAAAGCTATGTGAAACAGAACTGGATATACAGAAGAACACTTTCACTTGTTTTTATGTCAGGTGAAGATGTAACACTAGAAACTTAGGGGTGTTTATTGATGCAGGGGACATCAGGCACTGAGTGCTGGAATTCTGCTCAAAGGAAGCAAGACATATGGGAAGAGAAAAAAACCCGGCACCTGTCAAGTGTCACATCATTGCAGGTGAGTCTAAAGAATAAAAGTAGCATCTTCTTCCAGTATACTAATGCCTCTGCACAAGAAATCCTTTGATAACACATATCTGTTGTTCATTTAATAGATTTTTAAATGAAGATTATGAAAAAGTTACTTACAGTGTGCCTCACTGCATTGAGTTAATACCAGATTTTATGAGGTAAGGAGCACTGGACCCCACTATGCCAGTCTCCCTTCTGTACTTGTGGCCATAGGAGATTGAAGGAGTTCAGATCAAGGCCACCAAGGAGAATGGAAGTACCCACAACATCTTACTCATTTTGCATTGCAGTTGTCAGGTAAGTCCATGAATATTGTGGATTCCTGGAGGAAACCTCTGCACAATAGTGTCCTAAGGAAAACTTGTAATTTCACTTCATGTCTCACCAGGCGATGACTGATTCATGATTGCACGTAGAGACTTCCTTTTGATATTTCCAAGGGCTGTTCAATATCCCATAAATCTTAATATATTTGTAATGATTGAAAAATATTGTATATAGATTCAAGCATAAGATTTGTTTCCCGATTTGTATGAACTGCAAAGAAATACTATGATCACTTGACTGTATGTCTGGTCTTACAATTTTCTGTGACACATTTGTACTGTATGTTGAGCAAAATGTGACTTTTAAGAGGAGAGCATGGTTTGGTTATTAAGAGTGTATAATGATAGGAAGAAAGGGTTACACTGTTGTCTATCTTTAGAATATAACAAGAACAGGCTACATTTGTATTATTTCCTGATCTTAAGTTTCATTACTGTTATTTTCTCAATGAATACATTGCATAGTATGCTATTTCCTCTTTTCATTACCACCTTTTCCATGCAAAGGCAGTTACAGAATCTTAATGATTCTGTTATTTAAACCTTTTTGGTAATCTGTGTGTTTTGAATGAACTCTCACCTCTTCCCTAAGGTTACTGAAGTTAAGTCTAGGAGTTGCTTTCAAATCAAATTACTCATCAAAGAAAAGGGCAAGGTAATTTAGATAGTTATTGTCACAATTACAGGTATTACAAAAAGGGTGAGAAAAAAAAAGAAAAATAAGTCTGAAACTGCACTAGTTTTCCACCACAAAGCAGGGAAAATAATAATTATTGTATGTGAGTCTGATTCAAAATTCACTGAAAAGCAGGGATTCCTACATACAAGATTATTCAGGTATCAAACACTATAAAATCAGGTTAGTCTGTATTTGAGGTAAAAAAATCACTATCTAAACCATTGGTAATCACTGTACAATGTGCTCTTTAAAAGTTTTGTCATCTTGAAAAATGTGTATATGTGGTCGGTCATGTGCATTTGAAATATTTTGGGAATGTTTATTTATAAGACTTCTTTGTATTCAAATGAGAGGAGAAGAATAGATACCTCACATTAGGATTCAAGGTGCTGTCTGGTGATATGGATTGAAATGGTCTGCTTATTGCTTGGGATCCATAGTCTTTGTGGGAAAATCAGTATGTGGAAAATACTTATAAAAACCCAAATATTTCTGTCCAGAAGCAAAGTATGTTACCACGCAGTTCGACTGAACGGACTCTGGCAGCCAAACATCTCTCACCATTTAAAGACGATTGAGTAGTCTGTAATGCTTCACAGACATCTGAGATAGTCAACCAAGGTCATTAAATAATAAAAGTCAAGATTAAGGATTCAGTACTTTCAGTACCGTTAAGATTTGTATGTGCACTGACCATTCTAAATGGTAAATACACTTCCTTCACATGCTCTGTATTTTCTATAAAGGTTATTCCTACAGTGGGCAGGGAGATCTCATGAGAGACTCATGGGAGACTCATAAAAGTGCACAAATAACAAATATAGGCAAAGGATTTACCTGCAAAGAAATTGTAGAGAGCAGGAATTGCTATATTTACTCACACCCTCCAATTTTCATCCAAATAAAGTGGTGTCATGGGGCATGCTGCAACACTGATAATGAGTTTTATATTCGTTCAGCCTAAGAAGCTTCAACAGATATAGTTTGCCTGTCAAATGGATTTAAAATTGTACTGTCTCTGCCTTGCTTTCTGCACTGATTGCTTTTGTATAGCAGCTCCATGTCTCAATAGACACTTTGATTGTCTATATCTGTCACTTTGTTCACATGAGTCTCCCCATAATCTGTAATATG
This sequence comes from Sitta carolinensis, assembly GCA_032173965.1. Classification (NCBI taxonomy): domain Eukaryota; kingdom Metazoa; phylum Chordata; class Aves; order Passeriformes; family Sittidae; genus Sitta; species Sitta carolinensis. The sequence continues at coordinate 26,083,882 of CM063284.1, forward strand.
AAACTTTTTGTTTTAGTACAAAAACTCAACATGTGCTCCTACAAAGATTATTAATTTAGGGATGCGGTGGCCAAAATTATATTTTGCTTTCTATCCTTGGTTTTGTTTGTTTTGTTTTTCTGTGTACATTGCATGGTAGGCAACAATCCACTTAGTTCAAGATACTTAGTGATGGAACCATTTCAGAAGGGATGTTGTGGGTACAGCTGCAGACATTTCCAAGGGTTTGATTACCATGCTGCACACAGGTATAATAATAGACCTCAGGTATCCTTGGCTTACCTTTTATTTTAAATTCATAAGGTCTGAATCCTAACTTTCATCACAGAGTATGACTGCAATTTAACAACTTTTTAAAACATGTATTCCATCTCAAATACATTACCTTAAGAATGAATGATTTAGTCCTGACACAATGATTTGGTATATAGACTATACCAAAGCATTGTGTATTGTTAAAAAAACCCCATGTCTTTGGAGAACACTGCTCTCAGGAGGCCTACTTGGGTACCAAAAGCATCACAATCATCCTAATAAAATGGTCTTTCTAAGAATAAATTACCTTCAGCAGGTGAGCTGAAAATGTTGGAAATATTATAGCTACATTCTCAGTGAGGATGAGGATTATCCATTTGACTCCAGTATTTATACCTTAGGTATATACCTTAAAATATATTTTAGTGTCACTCTGGACTTTTATTATTTCTTTAAAAGAAGACCAGATTTCACTTTTAATGAATCAAAATATGCTGGTTTATTGTTCTAGGCCCTGGATGTGGACCTTTAAATATATACAATATAAGAAACCTAACAGAACCCTAACTCCTTCCTTAAAGAAAGGTGATATGTAAATAAATAATACCATATACTGAAATGGAAGCATAAACTAGAGACCATGTATTTCACATTTTAATAATTTTTTTGGATGTGCTAGCATCGCAATAATGTAATACTAACTTTAAAACTTATTGGAGCATATTGTTTATTTGTAGGTAGAGAAAAACTGTTCATGTTTCTCTTTGAGGGCACTAGGTCTTCTGATTTCTATATGCTTCTGATCACCCTCTGAGCATCTACTGAAACACTAAAGAATTAACTTAGTATCAAGCAAACATATTAATGTCCAGTAAAGCAAAATTGTACACGCTAGATGTCTTTATCAGTTCCTTTAAAATGGGAGCTTTAAAAATTACTAACAAGAAGATTACAAAACAAGAAAAAAGGTTTTCTTTTCCAAATTCATATAAGGGAATAGCATTCATAATGGTTAATCCTCTATTTTCCTTCCCCCTAACTAAATTCAGTCATCAATTTAACTAAAAATTTAGGATTTGCATTTGAGCTTGATGGCAATAATAATAAGTGAGATAAATCAAATTAATATCCTTGCAGATACAGTTAGTTTAATAACTTTGCCATTTCTGTTCCCTTTTTATCTGCATTATCACAATTCGATAACATGCTACAGTAAACCAATGCCTCAATGAACTTTTTTCTATGCCCAGCATGGAGAGATTAGAATTTCTAATGTTATTGCTCAGATTGTCATATCGTGCCTTATATGACACCTTTTATTGCAAAAGGAAGCCAGATGCTATGATGTAAAAAGGAATGAATTTTTTCAGAGTTTGTATGTACATACTTCTGGGGTGAAACGGAAACCTTTTTCAAAGCAACCAGCAATATCACACAGCTATTAAAACAGATTTCCCAGAGAAACTGGATCAGGGAGTAATACTTTTTCTGGGATCCTGGGGCTTCCAGAACAGACTGGACATGTACTCAGACATATCAATATTTGCCTATATTCAGGGGGTTGTCATACTTTCACACCCTCATTGAGAGCTGCTCTGCTTTTATAATCTCAGTATCTGGGCTTTAGGAGGTTGGAATAGAAATGGTTTGCAGAGGAGAAACCTGCTTTTTAACCTAGGGCCACTGAGCAGGGTTGTGAAGCTTCTTTTGCAGCCATTGCCAACAAACTTCAGCCTCTCTGCATTCTCTTTCCTGGAGTTACTGGATTCAAGTAAGGACAAGTGACGCACTCATCAAGATGGTCTTCTCTGTTAGGTGTCATGAAGAGTTTTACTGTGGTATCTTTTATATCTCCCAGTGTGAACCAAGAGCCATTTATACATGTGTTTATACAGAAGCACTCCCAACTAGGATGTCCTTCTCAGCATAAAGGACAGATATCTGAGGGAGTTGTGCAGTAGTAATTGTGCTGGGTCAGCAGTCTCTTAACACTAGCAGTTTAAGGCACCGTGTCCATAATTGTCCTCTGTGTATTTACACAAAAGATTAATATATACACGTACAAACCTTTCAAGCCCATGTGTGGGCTGGTTAATAGTTTACCAAGTGTTATCATCTACCTTGGTTCTCCCACTTATCCTTGTTCCTGCTGCCAAGTGTGCCTGGAGCAATTTTTAATGGAAGTGTTATTCATTATATAAATAGCTAGTGCTTTTGTCTTCAGTGCTGTTCCAGGTGTACTAGCTGGGAACAAGGCATTTGAAGGAAAGAATTTCAATCCCTCATTCCATCTCAGGCTTCAACATGACCTTGGTCAAATATATCTAGCTTTGCATATGTGGTTGGGTTCAGTTCTGAAACTGAATTGGCTGTGGGAATGGAGTTGACAAATCTGACATATTCCTAACATATGGGGAAATTGAAGACCCTGAGAAAGGAATTCCTTTTTCTTTATACCTCCATGTCAACTCATTAGAACAGATAATTACATCCTTTTCTTCTTTGAAGGTACAGAGAAAAGATATAGAGAACTATTGTGCCCATCTTTTACATAGTGGCTGGGAGATGAAAGTGATCCATCAGAGAGCAGAACATCTAGGTAAACAGATAACATAGGTGTTTATACATTTTTGTCTTGATAAAGCAGAGCAAAGACACAAAATAAGTCAGAAAGTAAAATTTGTATAGGAGACTGAACATGCTACAGCTACAGTCATTAATTTCAGTAGTTTCTTCAATGAATGCAATGTCACAATTTATTACTTTTGGTGTAATAGGCTTTTTTATTGAGCAGTAAGAGGGAGGCATACAAAACGTAGACATAAAAGCAATACTTTTTATAATAACATGACTCCAGAAACATTAGAATGTTACTGTGCTCACGTACACTCAGCTGAAATAGTTTTGGTTTCATCGAGGTCCTCCAGAGGTAGCTCTGACAGGCTATTTAACTCTGCAGAGCTCTGTGACAGCCTAAGCTAAACACAATTCGGCCTTTGTAAAAAGTCTTTAAGTATCAATGGAAGAAATGGAAAACAAAGAATTGTAGATTTAAAAACAGTAAAAACCCACACCCTTTAGGATTTTCTAAAGGATTGTTAATATCGTGGTTAAAGTTTCTTGGAACTTCTGGGTTTTTTTTTTCTGCCATATCTTCTTTCCTTTTTTAGGATTCGTGGTGTTTTTGCCACTTTTATTAGATTGTTGCTTATAAAGACCATTTTAAAATATCTCGTCCTTCTGCCTTTCCTCTGTGTTGTTTCTATTCTCTATCCCTTCTTTAATTTGAGGCTTAAAATTGTTCAGAGTAAATGTCTCAAGCAGTGACTTCTATTGTTTTCCTAGGGAGAAGCCCACATGGCCCCGAGACCCATTTCTGTCTCACAGGCAGGGTCTCATTTTCCATAAATTTATTCCATGTTGAAAATAAGTCAAAACCAGAGTTCATAAATTAATGAGAATTCATAACTCTATCTAAAAATATTCTCCAGGCCATCACATGAAATCAAAAATTAAGATATGAAGATGCTTCAAAACTCTGTGTAATTTGGTTATCGACCCTAGAATAAACATCAGGAAACTCTATTCCCTTCATGGCCAAATGCCACACACACACCTGTATTCACAGAACACATGATCTATGAACACATATTGACTTTACATGTGTTTCAAAATTTTAAAATTTTATTTTTAAATTAAAATTATTTATTTAAAAATATTTTAAAATTTAATTAAAAAACTTTAAAATTAAACTTTAAATAAAAATATTTGAGCTTGAGAGAAAAAATAGCATAACAGAATTGCATTTAACACTGAATTTCTCTTATCCTAGCAATGTGCGGCTTAGACAAGCTATGCTGTCCCCAGAAGGTAATTACTTAATAAATATCCACTGCTTCACAATTTGTTTTCAGTCAAGGTAATACAAGTTCACAGAATGAGGAATAGCTTGATTGGTAGCTCAGATTTTTCCTGAAGAGATTGAAAACCACATGCTCCTATCATTTGACCCCATACAAACCTATTGATTTATATAAAGCCTTCTCTGATCCTCAGTGGTCTGAGAACATAAAGGGAGGTAATATGAAATGTATTTTGATTTGGATGATGCTCTTTGGGGACTTAGCTAAATGAATTTCATATGTATTTGATATGGCCTGAAAATTTAGACACTTATTGTGGATCATCTAGAATTAGGTGACTGCTTATATGTTGCAACTTGATCATAGACCTGAGCTTTTTGATTTGGAAACAATCAGAGATCTCACTGAAATTCCTCGGCATGGCAATCACTCTCTTTTAAGATAAATGAGAACAGTGAAGTGATAGTAGGTGTTAAGCAGTAACTGACACAGTGGAATTGCTACTGTGAACACTGACAGCAGATCCCAGTGGCCCCAAATTTCTGCAAAGCAGTCTCAGAGCCTAAGGAGCTAATAAATAGAGCAGAGAATCAGCAGTCATGAAAAAAAAAAACCAAACAAAAAAACAACACAGAAAGGACCAGAAACACAGGTAACAGATAAATATATGTGGCATGATGGAAAGAAATCCAAAGGGGATAAAAACAGCATTTGGGGCAGAATGATTGTAAAGACAAAATCCTTGAAGACAAAAAGAAATTACATTCTATTGCTCTTCCTGCTGTATAAGGGATTTATGCTTGTTCCTCCTAAAGAAAATGGGTTGTACCAGAGCAATCACAGACTCTCTCATTAATTTATCCCCCTAACGAAACAATTGAGAAAACCCCAAATATCTGCTTAGCTACTTGGATAAGAAGAATAAGGATATAAAAGAGAGAACAATATTTCCAGCTGTGGAATTTGTTAGATATGCAGTGAAGTGTGTTGTTTAGCTGAGTTTTGCATAAGAAATACATTTATGTTGCATTTTTAATGCAAATTGTACATATTTTACATAGACAGAATAAATTCTTTCTGGCTGGATCTTCAGCTTTTCAAATCAATAGAAAGACTCTAATGTATTTTCAATAGACTTTGGAGCAGGCCCTTCCTCCCATGCACTCAAAATGATTTACAATCAATTTATGGCAAGAATCCACTTCAGAATGCCTGAAAACTACAAATATGCAGTTTCATGGGGAAGCTAGCATCAGTGGCCTAAAAATAGACCCCATTTCAATATACTGATCCAGATGCCTGCCTGTGAAGAATTTAGTCCCTGTGCATATGCTATGTAGCTTTTAGTGGTTTGAACAAAAGAGGCAGAAGACTATGTTTAAGGAAGTGGTGACAAGTGCCTCATTTATCAAATGTTCTGTGCACAAAAATGGAAATACTCAAGGAGCTTATTTTGATGGCATGTTATTTCTGACCCCCCAGTAACTCGTCACATGACTGACACCAGAATTGTTAGAAATAAATGGATCAACCACTTACATTTATACAGATGGATCTGTAAAGAACCTTTTTATATGGCCTGTTCTAAATGCAGTGGGGCTTCTTTCTTTTTTTTTTCACCTGGCTACATCTGTACCTTAGGATTTGGGATTTTGCACCTTTTGGCTATGGAGGCACACACAAGCAGTGTCCCATCTTCTTGCTGAGGTAAAACTGAGGAGCGAGGCCTTGCATCCTTTATGCCAAAAAATATATTCACATGTGCTGACTGAAAGGGGGGTCACAGTTTACACCAAGAAGTCCACCAGTTTGAACAGCCAGGGAATGAGAAGATGTTTCACAGGCTTCACATCCCAAATAATGCAAATATAGGCTCACAGCACTGTTAGGGAATACATATATAACATATATGCTACAAACCTTAGTGTTTCTGGTATATACAAAGTAGGGAGGACCAGAAAGAGTCAGTGAGCAGGAAAAAGAAAAAGATGGACTAGCAAACCCCAAAGGCACAGAATATTTTGACATTAAAAACTAAGGTAAAGAAAGATGATTACGGAATCAGATGATGCATTGCTCTGAGCAGTCAGATGGGGGAGTAGAGAAAGAACAATGGGCAGTTCAGAGAGGAAAACTACCTGGAGCAGTTTGTGAGTAGAAGATGAGGAAATGGGTGAGTATGACAGATTTGTATTTTGGTTTAGGAGCTGATAACTTACGGTTGTGCATCTGACTCCTTACAATGTGAAATAAGTGACTTTGGGGAGTCCTAATTGGGATTGAGAGAGGTTGTGGGAGTCTTATGTTCCAAAAAATGCTTTTCTTTGCTATATCAGATAAAGCATGTCATAGAAAATCCATACTATGAACAACCAGATGGGACTGCAGGAAAGTTGGTAGAGATACTATTTAAAAGGTCCTTGACAGATTTTAATTATTCCATATTTAACATTGTAAGAAATGAGCAATCAATTTCATAATGCTTTGCAAAGATCACAGCTCAGAGATGAACAGAAAAAAAGAACAAAATCCTGGTATGCAACTAACAAGACATGTTAATCAGACAGTTAATTCTAAATCAGTCATGAGACCAAGCATGCTGGGAATCCTAACTCTGCCAAAGCAAACAGCAAATGTCAGGTCAGAGTCACCTTCCCCCATGACTATAAGAAAGAACAGTGAATTTCATTGTGACACGCCTGCCACCAGGACTTGGCATCATAAGTACTTGACCAGATTCTTTAGGATCAGTTCTCTAGGAGGCAACTTTGTTCAGCAAGAAGCATGTCCAGAATGATGATGAGAGAACTGTGAATGTACCATACACTCACTTGGGTATGTGACACTGCAGCCAAAGAGAAAGCTGCACTCTGGAAACTGTTGCAGAGACTGCTTTATTCCTTACATATTACAGGAAGAAACTTCTTCTCTCCTTTTGTTTTGTTGATAGAAACTGAAATTTCTTAAGTGTCAACCCCACAAAAACCAAGCTGAAATATACCCAGACATTTCTGTACCACTGCAAAAACTGCCAGTGTCCTGCTGCTACAATCAGTGGAGACCAGAGCCAGCACCTGGTGTGAATGCACCTGCCAGCAAGGGCTGCCTAGGATGACTTCTGTCCTTTCCTCACCCTCTGCTTCTGTTTTTAAAACACTCCCCTTCATCTCCACCACGTGCTGCTAAATAATTTTCACTCTTTACATCCTCATCCTTCCAGACTGTAGGAGAAGTCTGTGACATAACTGCTCCCAACTCACGGATAGGGCGGGGCTTCTTGGCATTCATAAACTCCTGCTGTAGAATTTCAATACAGAAAGGTTAGAAAATGCTGCACTGGACTGGGGTTTTAGTGGAATTACATCAAACGGGCAGCTTGGTCTGTGAAAGACACAGAGACAGACAGATAAAAATAATGTTGGGGAAATACCTGTGTGTCACGCTGAAATTCAGCCTTCTGAATTGTTTTCATATTTGTAATGTACTTTCCCATGAGTTAAGACTGTTGTTTACATTCTTCTGTGAAGGAAGTAATTTGATGGACTTCTAGTTTGACCAGTGGGGTTGGAGAGGTGGTAACCTCATTGTCCAATCCCTGGTCATTGTCCAGAATCTATAAATATGAAGTCTGGAATAAACATCTTTCTTCTTTTGTACTTGATACCTGTATGTGTGTGTCGTTCTTTTCATGTCCTACAGTGACACCTGTGCGTTTGTACAAAATGCAGATTATTTTGTGCATATGAATATAGATATATGAATATATTAATATAGATATATAGATATATGAATATAGATATATAATATACATAGATATTTGTACAAATGAAGATTATTATGAGTATCCTTTCTTTCATCACAGTAGAAGGATTTTAATAATGCTAGTTTTACATCATCAAGAATATAGTTCCTAGAAAAGAAATATATTGAACAAGTAGTTTTCTTCCTATTATTTTTACTATTGTTTTTGTCTCTCTTTTCATCCTCAAAGCTTTTGCTTCCAGGTGTTGAATCCTGGCATGCTCTTCTCAACAAATGCATGCTTTGATGCTGATAGTTCAGCTCTGGACTCCTCTTTTCCTCCATACCAGATGTTTGACTTCTCCCTGCTAATAGTTAACATGGTGCTGCCTCATTATACACCTCTCTCTGGAAATTATGCCAGTGCTGCTTCAGCGTGAGCCAAGAGCCATGCAGAATCAATGAGACAGCTGGTGTCCTCCATGGGGATGGACTACTTTACCTTTTGGATTCAGGCAGTCACTATGAGCTGAGATCCAGGATGCTGTGAATGATTTTTCATAGGCAGGTGGGAACAAAAGAGCTTTGAAAACCTACTTCAATAGAATGTGGAGACATGGAGCTCTCTTGATTAAAAAAAAAAATAAAAATTACACATACACAGTCCAGTTGCATTTTCATCTTAATTGATTTTTGTATGAGATGGAAAAGTGAATTCTGTCAAACAAAATGTTCATAGAAATCTTTTCTTTACATAACATTAAGTAGATTTTTTCATGTGCAACAGCTGTGTTGTGTTTGCAAAAATCAAATAATTCCCTTATAAAGCTCACAAACTGTAAGTTGATTGCTTTGATCTTCTCCACAACATATGCTAATCCTCAAATATCCATGGAGAAAGGGGATGAGATAATGCAAAAAAGATAAACACCTGGTTAAGATAAAACATTTGTAGAGTTTGAAGCCAACACATAGTTAGTGTATTTGCTGTTGGAAAAAAAAAAGAAAAAAAGAAAATACTTTAAGAAGGGTTTAAACAGGAAGAACTTGGGGTTGTTCTGTGAAGTCTCACTAAACTTCAAGTTGGAAAATTCTCCTGAAAATAAATGAGAATAGACTGTGCTTAATTTTCCTCCTACATTGTATATGCTTACTTTCACAGAAGGCACTTGGCAAAACTCATCAGGAATGAAGCAGTCAGTTTCTACAAGCACTGTATGACTAAAATAGACTGGAGGATTCTCAAGGTCATCCCTACTTATAAGACTGCGTGGTTGATTTAGTGTCTAGTTCAGGCCATCCAAAGGAGCACTCTGCACATTTTATTCTTTCCCCTTTACCTCTGACACTAAATTTAGTTTCAAACCATAAGGTTAAGGACTGATCTTTGTTGGTACTTGAAAGTCTCTCAGTTATGCTGGATGCTGCTGAAAACAAGAATTAATAATAGCTGTTATCTTTCCAAGGTGGATGATCCTCCAGTGTAATAACTAGAGATGGATGTTTCTGATGTCTCCCTCTGCCAGGACTGCATGGAATGACATCTAATCATGCCCTGTCTTTGCCAAATTTGTGGAAAATAATTTCACCCAATTTTAATCACATCCTCTTGTTTCACTTCAAGGGGTTAAAGTTTCTTAGATATCAAATCTCCAGAGCTGCAAAACTCAGTAAAATAGGGCTGAAAGTGCAGGGTACCAGTGTAACCTAGGCACCTGCCATCATTTTCATCAAGAATTGCACTGTCTGTGTGACTGCTGACAGAGATTTCTCTGTGTCCCTTTTTCCCCTAATCCTTTGGTATTCAAAGCAAGCACTAGTTTTGCTGAATAGAAAGTAATACAGCTGAGTCACATGTCTTCAAAGTGGCTGCAGAAAAGACACTGAAAACACATTAATATGACAGCCATTCTTCACAATAGTTTTTGTACATCCTGTAGAGATCATGCCTGGCAGAGAGAGGTATTTCCTTTAAAGAATAGCACTGTGGTTGGTTTTTCTTTCCTGTCTGGATTACCTTTCAATTTCTTTTATTTTGATTTCTCCTCAAAAAATGATGAAGGAAACTGAAATCTCAGAAAATTATGATCCTAATGGTACTCAAAGTTTGTCAATTCCTTGTAAATATACAGGTCATCTTTATACTCACGGTTTTTATCTCAATCCTCTTAAAATAAAAAAGAGGAAAAGAAAAAGCTTAAACTTCAAAACATTCCTGTGAGGCAGGTAAATCTTTTCATAAAACGTTATTTCACCTTTTACTGAGATACAGACACCTCCAGGGTGAAACACGGTGGTTTTTTAACTGCCTGTAGCCACACAACACAAGAAGTGAGAGGACAGGAAATGGAAACCATCCTATCCAATTTAATTTTAAGGAGAAAGGAGATAGGAGGAATGTAAAGTTCACAGCTGGGATTTCACTAGAGTAGAGGAAATAATACACCTTAAACAAAAGCGTCACAGTGTCTTTAGTGACTGCAAGTAGCAGACTCTCACTTTATATCTTATCTGGAAGACAAAATCCTCTGCAGGTCAGTGGTCTTTACATCATCCTGCAATAACAATCTGAGAATTTATGTTAGAGGGTAAAATACAAGCTACCAAATTAACATTTCCCCTTCCTGAGGAATCTAGATACTCCCTAGATTTTTGCAATGCAAATACCACCTGGCCATCACTGATAAGTTATGACAGTATTGCAGTAAAGGTGGAAGAATGCAGCAGATGTTTGAAAGTACCAGTGCAGAAAAACACCAGAGGAAAGGTTATCTTCCAAAAATGTTTATTCCTCTTCCCTAGAGTACCTCAACCCGTATCTGCTTGCTTATCCGTAGTTCATAGTTACTGAAGTGACTGGAAATGTTTAGATGTCTTGGGATCATTTGGACAATTTTCACTGCCTGGGAATGAGCTTTTGTACTTGAGGTACCAGCTGAGAATGAAGAAATGAGAATTGCACTTTACAGCTCTGAAGTGGCTTGAGGGTTTAAGCAACAGGAAAAGCAGCAGCAATGGGGACAAAAATGCATAGCTTTGACTGACATGGAAGAAACAGGGAGGGAGGGAGGAAGGAAGGGAGGAAGGGAGGAAGGGAAAAGGACAAAGAGTGAACACTTGCTGTATTTGTGCTGTGCTTGTCTTTTTGAAAGCCTCTGTGAAGCTGTGGCCACTGAGCAAATACTTGGTGTGTGTTAAAGGGAGAAATAGCTGCAGCCATAAGCAGAGCCTTTCTGATGAGAAGGGTCAGACTGGTGGCAATGAGGTGTGACCCAAAGAAACCCTGCCCCTCTGACTGCCATATGTGTTTGGTTGCAAGAAAATTAGGTTTTCACTCTAGACGTATTTTTGTGAAGGGAAAAAGAGGAACTATATATTGTTCTGATTTGTATAGTTATATCCTTTTCTTCCACTGGATTTGTGAGTGGCTTCTTTAGTTTGGATAGCAGAGTCCTTCAGTAAGTGGTTAAAGCAATGTTTTGAATACATATAAAGAAGGATGAAAATCACTTGTGGAAACTCTCTTTTGTACCTTTGTTTTTGCATTTGAAAGGAAATTGAGTGTCTTTTTCTGTAAACAATTCATCAGGAACCACAACAGCCATGTTCAGAACTTGAACAACCTGTTCTCCACGCTTCTTCCATAAATCATGCATTTATTTTTGGCTTCCCTGGTATACCCAAGCAATGTGCTGTGCTTTTTACAAGTTACTTTCATGTCTCCCATGCCAAGTTATAGCTCCCTAGCTATTTCCAAACCTCCCTAGGATGTTTGTAAAAGGTTAAGAATTCTGTGGGTCTGAAGAGAACTATGGTGGGAATGCATGTGTTATATTACAAGTGATTTCTACACATTCCCAGCAAGAAGAAATGGTTTTAAACAGCAGGCTGCCTTTCTTTGTGTTGCTAGGGCATAAAGCTGTCAAATGTTCTTCAGTTTAAAGAGGATGACAACACTGACAACTGCAGGGATTTCAAATAGGTACTGTTTTCTCAGTTATGTGGAGAAGAGACAATATTATTAATTTCCTGGTGAAAAAGAGTGGGAACTGAGATATCCATTGGCTGGTGAAAACCATTTGGATCCAGGCACAAAAGTATTGACCAAGTCAGTCTCTGTGCTGTGGAGAAACATTCATTCAGCTGGAAGCTATGGCAGCAGCAGCTGCAGCTGAGCTGTCCACTGCCCTAACCTATGGCCAGTCCTGCAGCAACAGAAAGTGGGAAGGGCTAGATCAGACCCCATTTCAGCAAACCAGTAGAACTGGGAGAAATAATGGCCAACTTGCTTTTCAGTGGTCAGCAGTGAAGGCTTTCTTCTTACCTATGAAGAGAGAAGCAGATAGAGATGTGCCAGGAAGGGAAGAAAAAGAATGGTTCTGGTAATCTCTGCAAAGATTCTGCACCTGGGAAAGGGCAATCCTGTTTGTGTATATAAACTAGGAAAAGAGAGGCTGGAGCTGCAGAAAGGGAGCTGGGGCTCCTGGTTGATGTCAGGTTGAACATGACTCATCAGCACCATGGAAGCCAGGAGGGCCACTTGTGTCCACAGCATATCCAGCCAGGCAAGGGAGGGGATTGTCCCACTCTGCTCTGCTCTGCACTGGGGTGGTCTTACTTCAAGTGCTGGGGGCAGCTTTGAGGCCCACAATATAAAAAAAGACATAAAACTTTTAAAGAGTGTCTGAAAGAGGTTTACAAAGATGGTGAAGTGTCTGGAGGGGAAGCCACATGAGGAGCAGCTGAGATCACTTGGTCCTTTCAGCCTGGAGAAAAGGAGACTGAGGGGAGACCTCATTGCAGTTACAACTTCCTCGTGAGGGGAAGAGGAGGGGCAGGCACTGATCCCTTCTCTGTGGTGACAGTGACAGGACCTGAGGGAATGGCCTGAGGATGAGCTAGGGTGGTGGTGGGTGTGTGTGGGTGTGTGTGTGTGTGTGTGTGTGTGTTTAGGTTAAATATCAAGAAAGGGTTCTTCATGCAGAGAGTGGTGGGGAACTAGATCAGGCTCCCCAGGGAAGTGGTCACAGCACCGAGCCACAGCACAGAGTTCAAGAAGCATTTAGACAACACTCTCAGGCACATGGTATGACTCTTGTGCAGGACCAGGAGTTGGACTTGGTGATCCTGATGGGTCCCTTCCTACTCAGCATATTCTATGATTCTCTGAAGGGAAGACACGGAGATGTGACCTTGAAGCAGAGTTTAAATGGTGGACAGTCCAAGACACAGTTTTCTTAGGACTGCAAATAGCTGGAAACTAAAAATGTGGAAGATTATGTGTTATCCATAATTCAATTCCAGTATTATATACTGGAAATTAGTGATGATACTATAGCCATGGAAAGGTCTCCAGCAACTGGCAGTGTAAAAAAACCCCAACAAAACTTGACCGTCTTTCCTTTTATTTGATAAATGTCAAGGTCTGTCATACAATTTTCTAATACTTGTTTTGCATCCATGTTCAAATACTCAGGGGGAACACTTGAAATCCAGCAGCTGAGACAGAGAGAAGGGGATCAGATAGCATAAGAAAGCTAAAATGATTTCAATGGAGTTTTGTAGAGAAGACCAAGCTGGTGTCTCTTACAGTTCAGTCAAGTGATGCCTGAACCCAGTGTGAATCAAATCTACCAATGATTTCTTTGATGTATAGTCCCATTTCCTTCCCTGCTTTCCTACTATGTGAGCTTTTTTATCTTCTCCTCTGTCTGGCACTTTGTTTGCTTTCCCTTTAGAAAGAGATGAAAATGGTCTGAGGACTCATTATATCCCCAAGGCAGCATTGGAATGAAGACAAGGGACATCATTGTTGAAAGACATTAAAATGATGGGATGTAATGAGAAATACACTCAGGGAATGCCAGCTAATGCTCACAGCCTTTTCAAGGTAGTTTTAGCAAAGTGAATCTTGAATTTGTCACAAGCAATCATCCTGAAATCATTATGGCACTTAACAAATGAAGAGTTTATAGCCATGCATATTTTGTTATACACTCAATGAAGAATGAAGAAAGGAGTACTGCAAAGGCAAAAGAAATTTCTATTTAAGATCAATAAAAAATTAATAGTTAAAATAGGACTATAGATTACCTGAGATGTTATTTCAAATGAGTGTCATCTACTTGAGGTAACTAGGACTCTCTTCTAAAACAGGTCTTTGGAAGCATATTGACCAAATATTAGCTTATTTAGAAGTTTTATAGGTCACTTGTTGCTACTTAGTTGTTCTCAGGCAATTACACTCCTTCTCAGGGAAACCAAACAGATCCCATTATCAGAAGGTGTAACATGGAGAAATGCTTTGATGTGGTAGCCTGGGCCCAAAGTGAAAAGACTCTTCAGAGGCACAGTCAGTATTTTCAGGACAGAACATCTTACCTCTGTGCAAAGATAACCAAGGGTATTTCAGATAATTTCTGGATCAGAAGCACCATGGTAAGCTAAGAGATCATCTCACCACCCTTTCAGTACAGCACAGAAGTAGCTGGATGACACAATTAATACATTTTCTGTAAGGTGAAAACACTAGTGACACTTCTCTGTTTTCTTCCTATTATTATTCAGAGCCACACTACCCAGCAGCTGCAGATTCCAGAGAGTCCAGCTGAGGCTCAGCATTATGAACTAATCTCACTGTACCTTCAGGCATTGTTTTAGCACACATCTCTTGTTCCTGTAGCTTAGTTAACACAGAAGAGTGTCAGTGAAGTCTGATTCCCCTGTTTTATGTGAGCAGGTGAACTTAGACTCAGGAAGAGCTACAAGACTAAGTGACAGGACCAACAAGACCTGTGCATGTTGAAACACTTGCTGTTATTCCCCTGCTGTGGAATGAAAAAGGAGAGGAAGTTGTTTCAGCCAGACTTTGCAGGTCTGTTTTATGAGTAGGGGGAGGCAAGAGGAAATCTGCAGACTTCCCTAGACAGCCTGGGTATCCTCTCCCCCAGTCAGAATCTTGCTGGCTGACAATTCCTCTCCTGTGTTCCTTCCTCACTCATCTACTCACAGTGCTGCTTGATTGAGCTTACATACCAGTGCTTCATGTTTTTACCACTGAGCTATTTAGGAGGCAACAGTGCCATTTGCGCCGCTCTGCTTATTCTGAAGAAATTTGCAATCTTTTTCTCTTACTAGGCACTATTATTTTCTATTATTTCTTACTTTCTTACTCTTACTCTCCTACTACTCACTACTCTTTCTCTTTTTGTTTAGAATTGGAGTGAAATTCAGGTAGACACTTGAGTAAGAAGCCCTGTAAAAAGATTTTGGATTACATCTACATCCATGAAATTACCTGCAAATTCCATGAGTCCTTCTTCAGAAGCCTGGAGTACCTTTTTTCTGTGGTTTTACAGGATGACTGACCCCAAACCAACCTCTCTTCTCACTACCTGCATCTCTGGGGACATACTGCATATTCAGCCACATCTTTTGTTATGTCACAAACATTTCCTCACAGGCTGGCCTATTAGTAGTTATCAGAATATTGCAGAAACATTTGCCATTTGTTTTCTGGCAGTTCTTGATTTCCTGAAGTACTTTCTTTATGGCTGCTTTTGCAGTGTGGTCTGATGAACAAATATAACACTTTTATAGGGACATACAGTCACAAACACTTTACTACCACTCACTAGTTCTTTAAGCAGTTTAGCAGAAATTCCATACATTCTCTAATCTTTTCATTCACTCTTTTTTCCTGTTTCTCCTTGAGTAGTGTCACTTTAATGCAGTTACTAGCAGCTCATCTAGCATCAGCAGATACACAGTTACACACTATTTCCATTTTCAAGAATCTGTTTCTATAAATAATAGTAATCCTTTCATCACACAACATTCTCTTTCATCTTTGTCAGTCACTGATTCCAGTCCAGTGACCTTTTCAATTCCCTTTGCAATGAGCCTGTTTACAAACATAAAACACTTCTTGCTTTCATCTCACTTGCCTTGACCATCTCCATTCTCTTCCCTTGCAAAGACAGTGTCACATCACATCTCACTGCTGTGTTCTTATCTCTTTATTTAGACCTGGGTTTATGTCTCTTTTTTCTTTTCCTTTCACTCCTTCACAGAGGTACCTACAGTAGGCTCATAGAAATACAGAATCATAGAATGGTTTGGGTTACAAGGAACCTTAAAGTTCATTTAGTTCCAACTCCCCTGGCCATGAACAAGGATGCTTTCCTATAGACCAGGTTGCTCAGAGCTCTATCCAGCCTGGCCTTAAACAATTCCATGGATGAGTTATCCACAGCTTTTCTGGGCAACCTGTTCCAGTGCCTCATCATCCTCACAGTAAAGAATTTCTTCCTTATATATAATCTAAACCCGCCCTCTTTCAGTTTTCAGCCATGACCCCTTGTCCTGTCACTGTATGTCCTTGTTTAAAGTCCCTCTCTGTTTCTTGGAAGGGAGACGGAGAGGGAAGTGTGCTGGAAGGTGCTCCAGTGTCTTCCCAGATCTTTCTCTTCTCCAGGCTGAACAGCCTAGGCTTTTTCACCCTAGAGCAGTACTCCAGTCCTGTGATCATCTCTGTAGCCCTTCCCTGGACTCACTCCAATGTGTCCTTCTTGTGTTAGGGACCCCAGAGCTGGATGCAGCACTGCAGATGAGGTCTGAGCAGAGAAGAGCAGAGCAGAGGGGCAGAATCCCCTCCCTCACGCTGCTGTAGGTGCAGCCCAGGACATCTTTGGCTTTCTGGGCTACAAGTACACATTGCTGGGTCATGCCCATCCTCTCATCCACCAGCACTCCCAAGTCCTTCTCAGCAGTGCAGCTCTCACTCTGTTCTCTGCTCAGTTTGTATTTATGCTTGAGATTGCCCCAACCCAGTTGCAGGACCTTGCACCTGACCTTGTTGAACTTCATGAGGTTTTCACAGACCCACTTCCCAAGCCTGTCATTCCTTCCCTCCAGCACATCAACAATCCCACAAAGCTTTGCACTTTTGGCAGATTTGCTAACTGGGAAATTCAGAATTTTGACATTTCTTCCTGTGGAAGAAAGCACAAGGTTAGGACAAGTGAATCTCAGCCAACATCATGCTACTGCTACAGATTACAATTATGTTATTTGATCCTGTGAGATTCTTTCAAATTATTTTGCAATGGTCTCTGAAACATCAAATTCAATTTCATTTAAGTGTTAAATACAGCTGTGACTTCTTTCCTTTTGTTGTAAGCTGTATGTCACACATTCTTGTGTAGCAAAAAGATTTCTGATTGAAGAGCAGCTCAGCATATTCCTGTAATTAATACAGGAGAAAACTCAAATCTTAGTTCAGAAATGCTCGAATACCTTCAAACACAGAGATGTTCTGATAGCTGAACATCCAGTGGGAATTCTGGATAAGAAATAGATACAAATGAAGTCATTTTTTTTCAGGCCTTTGCTAATGAGTACAATGGGTGAGTGAAGCAGGTGGCATATAACAGCCAAATGGTACACAGGTCAGAGGTCACATAGCTTGCTCATTGGCAGCAGTAAAATAATAGAATCACAGAATATCCTGAGTTAGAAAGGACCTACAAGGATCACTGAGTCCAATTCTTAGCCCTGCACAGGACCATCCCCAAGAGTAACACCAAGTGCCTGAGAGTGTTATCCAAACACTTATTGAATTCTGTCAGTGCAGTGACCACTTCCCTGTGGAGGTTGTTCCAGTGCCCAGCCTCTTTCTGGATGAAAAACCTTTTCTGATATCCAACCTAAACCTCCCCTGACTTGGCCTCATGCTGCTTCCTCAGTCCTGTCTTGATTTATGAGAGTGAAGAAATCAGTACCTGTCCCTCCTCTTCCTCAGGTAAGGATGTTGACTTTTAAGAAAGATTGCCAGGAGAGCTACATAGGAAATATTAATCTATAAATCTTTTGATCTATTCCTCTTCTGGAAGAGGCCAAATGCTACATAAATTTGAGTTGCTACTCCACCACACTGATTTTTGCCATATTCAGGTTGCTTATCATGACATCTATTTATTTTCATGTCTATTAGGGCATCACAGTCTAAGAGAAAGATAAAGGACCCAAGACAGAAATCCCAAAGCTGGAGACTTCCAGGTGCTGGTGTGCGGCACAGTCCAAGGTGGCATCTCTAGACTAGGTATAAAACTAGACTATTCATCTACTTAAATCTATTGTGTTAAACACTGAATGGGAAATTACTTTGCCTGTAATCAGGATGACAAAGGTGCCCCTGAAGTCTTTGTGCATTATTTTATTCATGTAGTTTTGACTGGGTTGCTGAGGTGGAATTCTCAGCAGAGTAGATAACTAGGGAATTTATAAAAAAGCTGTTTGTTTGCATAAAGCAGCATGTGAGTAATGTCCCTTGAAATTTTCCCAAGAAACCGCCTTGACTGTGTTTGAGAATAGCTTTTTGTCCCTGACAGTCAATGTTCCTGGCTAGTTTGTATCTCTATGTGGTGATATGACATAGGTGCCTGTCTGAGCAAGAGTTTTACATTGTTCCTTAATTGATGACTGCTTAACATTTGTATTGGAGAAAAAAAAAAAAGGCTTTGTAGTGTGACCTTTGAAGTAATTTCAAATTGGTATCAGGCTATTGTTTTGGGGGTTTTTTTACATGATAACTTCTCTTTTTTAAGTAATTTAGACTTTCAGGTTAGGATTTTAGTGTCTGGATGATGTGTCTGGAAGCAGTCAGGCAAGGGGTTACCTATGTACCATAGTCTAAAATCCACAATTAATAATTCCAGGAAGTTGGAAGACACAGGAAGTGAGTTTCATTCTCTTTAGCTTTAGTTGTCTGAAAGCCAGGGTCTAGTCTTATTTTGTCCCCCCTTCTTCAGCCAGTGAAAAAATATGTCCTCTGGAAAACAAAATATACTCTGACTAAAGCAGGTGTCTTATTGGTGTCAAAATGATTAATCAAATGTCAAAGTGCTCTATAGCTTTATGCTTGAGTTATGCAAGATGAATTTCCCTCTGGAGTTTCCTGGCTTGGTCTTCGGACAGTGAAACTTAGCTGTGTAAGTGTGCTGATGGCTGCAGTTAACGTGTTGAATTCCTATCAGAAACCATAACTATGAAAATACTGCCCAAACTACATTTGTTTGGTATGTTTGGCCCTCTGTACTGCAAAAACTGTTTAAGAGTGAGGGATCAGCTGAACAGTCCTTTTGGGAGAAGATGGTCCTGGCTTCTGCTCAGAAGGATGTAAAGAATATGAAGCATTTTGCTTTGTGTCACTGTCTTGGTTTGGAAGACAGGTATCACTAAGGACAAACAGGACCCTCTCCTGAAATGGAGAATGCAAAAAACTCCTCTATCCGAATTGTTATAATTTTAGAATTAAGGGGCTCTCAGGCGAAGATGTGAGGATATGGATAACAGTTCTTTACTTGTGTTTTGCAAGGCAAAACAGAACAACAATAACTATGAGATGAACAGACAGAACCAGGGAACAGTCACAGTTTTCTCTGCCGCTGGCACCCTTTCCCCGTTGGTGCAGTTCCCGACACAGGCAGCTGTGGTGCAGAGTCCCGGGATGCTGGAGATGGATCAGGAGCTCCCTGGCAGTGGCTGGAGCTGCAGCACGAGTCCCGGCAGGCAGGGGGTGCGGGCTGAGGCGTGGAGAACACTCAGAGCAGGAGCCAAGGAACAGCGAGGGGGGCAGGAACTGCAGCGGCTCCTGGCGAGGCAGACAGGGGCAGGGTCAGGATTGCCGGGGCACACATGGAGAGACCGGGGCAGGAAAACCCGAACTCCGCTCCAGTGGTGCCGTGAAAGAAAAAATCTCCCCTGAAGTCTGGAAACCACAGCCTGCTGTTTCCTTCTCCCCACAAGCACACCCCCCAAAAAAGAAGTGAAGTCCACGTGCTCCTCCTCTCCCTCCACCTCAGCCACTTCTTTTGTCTTTCTTAACTATCCATAAGTGCCCAGAGATCAGTTCCCTGGCAACTTATGGGAAAAAAATTCTACAAGAGGACCCGACCCCCAACGGTCACAAGCTCAACAAATTGGAAATTTCACCCATAGCAGCATCTGTTTGCATAATGGTGCACCAGGTTACTTGTTTTCAACAAGAACAAACCACGGTTTAACCTTTAGGCTGGAGCCAAGTAGATCTTTATGTTGAATAAACTACAGTTTTTTTTCTATTGAGATCAGAATACGTTTAAGCCTTTAAATTTTCCAATTTACAATTCTCTTGAATAGCCAAACTTCTCCACTTCAGTTATTGTTGTGAGAATGAATTGTTTAATATTGTTTAATTTCTTTTCATGGTAGGTATTGAAACATATGACCACATCACACAGTCAGAATAAAGCACTGTGCATTGTGAGTGCCTATTTCAGGTCTGTAAAGTATGCCTTAGATACAAATAAACTACAGAAACTGTTGTGTCTGCAGCTACATTCTGAAGGCTATGTTTTTTTTAGCAAATTATTTCTGCAGGGGAGTTCGTGTTTTCCATAAATAAATGGTAAATAAATTAAAAGACCATGAAAACCCCCAGATAATGCTGTATTTAATCCAAAATGTAGACAGGCTTTTGTTCATAGCACATTTCTGCAGTCAGTGGGGTTCTGGGATGCCCAGTCTTCTTTGATGAGAGGACACCAGAAACAATCTGGTGTCTGGAAAAGTGAAAGATTCCTACTTGGGCTTAGAGAATGGTCTGTGAAGTGTCATGAAGAGATGAAAACATGTAGTCTGGTTTTCAGGCCTGGAGTTCCTGAGTTTCTAAAGCTCTGTTTTCCTGATGTTTTGGTTTGCTGAAATTCCTTTCCCAGGAAAAGAACAAAAATATCAGGGTTATTTTTATAACGATAGCCATATTGTTCATTCTTTCTGTGGGAGGGATTTTCTTTTGATGTCCCTCTGGTTTGACCAATGTTGGTGAAGAGTTTTGTCTTTTGTTCTCCAATCACAGTGGTCTGTGGAAAATTGTATATAAGGGAATGATGCCTCCAAATAAAGATTCATTCTTCATGCAGCCTTTGGAGAAAAATTCACAGGAGTCCGTGTCGTGTGTGTGTGACAAAACATTTACCACAGACTACATCAGCTGAGTAGAGAAAACAGTGTGAAATCAATCTTGATTTGGAATCTTATGTTTTACAGCACCTCAGGAAAATAAGATGTAATTTATCTGCACATGGACTTTTTGTAGTGAAGACTTCTGCACACACATAATTTCATTTGCCGGTCATCTTACATACTTGTACATGACTATACCTGCCAGACACAGCTGGTCACATATCTGCAGGCATACAAGCTATAACTGAAAACATTTAAATGTGTGCCAGATGTAAATAGTGCTAATAGTACATTGATGCATGTTACTGCTTAAGTGGGCAGAAATAAAGAAGATGCCTAATGCCCATAGATTACACAGGATCTACAAATCTTACCTCTTCACACAGGGTTGCACTGGAGAATTACATGTCCTGAGTGAGTCTGCAAAAACACCCCATAAGTGCCCACCAGCATTGCATGCAGGGTCACGAAAACCAGCTAGAAATCATTAAAACCAAAGTACTAATATCAAACTGTATCCTCAGATAAATTATCACTAAATTTAAAATAAAACTTTTCCATCTCTCCATAAAATGTACTGATATAGTTTTAGTTCAGTGGAGCTGAGTTGTTTTTCAGCTGTGTGCATTACAGAAGACTAAGTACTGTACACAAATTAATTACACAATTAAACTTTTAATGTAGTAGTAAAAGGATTAGTTTGGGTTCTTTTTTTATTTCTGTTTTGGAAAGCTGTTTAATTTTCATAGTGCTCTCCTCTGCTCACATATATCTTCTTTTTTTCTTTGCAAGAGTGGCTTTTGGGGTGAATCCTGCTGTAGTGGATCTTACACACTTTGCATTAGCAATTTCCTGCTTCACTGCTCCTCCACTATGAGACAAGCGTTAAGATTTAGTGATCTTATAGGAGAGTTGAATAACAGCACTTCCATTTCCTTTTACAAAAATTGGCATCTCTCTTTCCCTAGTCACTCAGATGCACCTAATCAAAAATTGCAACAAAGAAAGGAAGAAGTAGCATCAGACTATTTAACAGTGGCTCTCAGGCATCTGTATTTTTTAGAAGAACAAACAAGGTGATGCATTTGAAGGGGATTTTTTTCCTTCTTCACATCATTTTATTCCTTTGCCATTGGTTTTACTAGCAGAAAAGTGGTTAGTAGAGGCTTTCCTTATGTGGAAGCTGTAACACAGTGGTGATCTTATCTTTCTCTGCAGCTTTTCTACTTCTTTTAAAGCCATTTGCTGATAAAGGAATAGACCTGTGCAGAGTCAATGATGGGGATGTAGTAACCATTTATGAGCAATGTACTTGTACTCCTGTTTTCTGATGTCTTTGCTTTTTTTTTTTTTCCTTTTGTTTTTAACTTTAATACTTAAGATCTGTTTTTCTTCATGATTCCCACAGACTGTTAAGCTGAACTTTCTACGCATCTCTTTCCTGAGTGGAAAAAATTTATTTAGAGCATATGTTTAAAAGGTCTACGTTTTCATTTACTGACATTGAACTTCACTTTACACTCTACATACTATTAAATGAGGTCCCTTTGCAACTTTTCACTGCCATCTTAATTCTTTTCCAGTCCTGAATAATTTTGTATCATCATAATGTGTCAATCTTGGTTCCTTCCAGACCATTTGAAAATCTGTTGAGCACAAAAAATGCCTATGTGGATCCTTACGAGCCCCCTAGCTCAATATCACTCTTGTGAAAAATTTTGATTCATAGCAAGACCTCCACCTTTCTCCAGGCAAGCAGTGTTTTTAAAACTCTTATGGAGAGAATTTAGCCAAACTTTTAATGAAAATCTCATATTCTTACTACTTTGCAGTATCCTTGTTTACATATTAATTGACACTTCAGAGAAATGCAGTAGATTTATGAAGCATGACTTTTCACCATGAAAGTCATACTGACCCTTCTGCAACATATAATGTTTATTTCTGACCTATATATTCTGCTCTTTATTGTAGTTTCTACAAATTTACCCAAGATAGAAAACAGATTTGCTAGGTTCATGTCAACAACTATTTAAAAACCTTGGCACCAAACTTAACGTCTCTGGTACCAATACCAGTGTGTGTTTTAAGATATGAAATGGAGTTGGCTCCTCATCAATTTCATACATGAATTCCTTTAGATATCCCAAGTGAACATTTTTTACTTCTAGAACCTGATTTGCTACAATTTATTTTGTAGGTTTTTTTCTGTACTTTTTTTTTCTAACATTTCAGTTTGAGATCATCCTATTCTTATCCCATATAAAGTGCTCTGTTGCCTGAGCCTCCCTCAGATCCTCCACCATGAACAGTACTGGAAAAATTCATTAAACATTTTCAACCTTATCTTCCATGAGCATTCCTTTTACATCTTGATCATATATCTGCCTGACTAACTAGCTGGCAGCTTTCCTACTTCTGATGTGTTTAAAAGGAGGTTTTTTATGAAACGTTTTTATGCCTTCAGCAAATTGCTCCTAAAAAGTATTTTGGGCTTCCTTGTGGTTTTCTGTAAACTTTCCAGTTTTTCTCTTTTCCTCACTTGGATGAAACTTATTTTTTTTCTTTTTACTTTTGAAATCTTTCTTCACCCTGTTGTTAACTCAATCTGACTTGTGATTTTGTTCCTTTTAAAATTTTGTGATAGCAGTTAATGGCTTACTTAAAACCAGCATTGAACAGGACATCTTAAAACAATTTCCACACCATGCAAAAATTTTTGCCCTTTTGCCTCTTTCTTAGCTTTCTCATTTTTAAGGCGTTCTCTTTTTCGATGTCAAATACATTTCATATTGATTCTTTCAACTCTTTTGCTCCTATCAGCATAGTCACTTTGCCTGTAATATAAGGTTATATTATATCTCCTTTGCAGCCAGATTGAAGTAGGCCACTGCTTGGGCCTGAGTCAATAATAGCTTTTTTGGTGGGGTCTCTCCAAGCTGTCATGCAATCATGAGCGAGAAATGGCTCCAGCCCTGAGAAAAGGACACAACAGGTACCTCTGACATCCTTCTACACAACAGCAGTTCCTGGGACTCTTGAACCTCCAGGAAGGTTTCTTCAGAGTCTTGATAGCTCACTGACCTGTTTTGTCACACAATTTATGTGATCCCATCTTGCCACTGTGATGAAAGTGTCCTGCTTGATTTATCTACCAGTACCTTGCAGCAGAAGAAGGGAATGTCTGAAGTAAATGAGGATTCAGAAGCAGAAGTCTTTCCCGGGTATTTAGTTCAAGAAGGAGGAAGTTGTTATCTAATGCCAAACATTTATTTCTTGTGACTCCTTGCTAAGAAGGAATCCTTGTTTTCATTTCCCTAGCAATGGCTGTGAACAAAGAACAGACTCTCTCTGTTAGTCCTCGAGATCATGGTGCTCTCAGGCTGTGTTTGTCAAGAGCGTCCCAAAACTTTGAATTCTCCACTATCCAGCCCATCTTAGGGTACTTTCTCAGGAAACCAGATGCTGTTTTTTCTCAGCTGTCAGTTCTGGAGCTGGGTCTCATGTCATGAACAGGGGTATTTGCTGCCTGTAAAGGGATTGGGAAATTACAGGTGCTCTGGGTGTTTGAATCACCTTGGGTTATCATCATGGAGGTGAGACAGCTCAGTTTCCGGGGGCTGTCATGCATATAATTCTTTCTTAACAAGAATTTATGAGTCCTCTGAGGGACAGAGGGAGAGAGCCTCCCTTCAAACAGCATGGAAGTCAGATAACACACACAGGGATAAGCTCCAGAACCTCCAGACAGAGCTGTGGACTTGGTGAAGAGGTATGCCATTTGTTTGGATGAAAGGAGAGAGAGGTATAACTCTGTAGAGTTGGAAAGAGTATGTACCGTTTTTACAGGAATTTGCTTTCTTTCACTTTTTTTTTTTTATTATTTTTTAATTAAAACTTCTCTCTAGCTGTGTCAATTAATCAATGAGTTGGTTTTAGTCTGCTTTTTCCTTCCTTCTTACATAGATTTCAGCTATTCCAAAGAGTTCCAAAAATTACCCTTTCTGCCTTTACTGCTTTTTTAACCTTGCTTTTCAAATGTGTCTTTTCTCTGTCTCTATGGCAGTTCCAGAGAGAACTACTAGCCAAAAAAATTATATTTTCTCCCTTTGATATTGACACTGTCATGGTCCAGAGCTACCACATCCTCTTTGATGATGTAAAAGAAACTATCTAGAAGCCTTCAGAGGTCCAGTGCTATAACATGTGGCCTACAAAACACTGTTGAGGGTTTTATGGCTTTGCAAACTGGATTATCTGTGTACTTGACAATTGAACCTTTCTGTAGTGTATGCCTTTTACAATGAAAGCTAGATTCCTTGTCCACTGAGTGATATTCTTGGTGAAAAAGGATATGGACGTCCTAAGGTTAAGGGAAGCCACGTACTGGAGAAATTTGCTCCTTTTCAGATGAGTGGCGCCCTGATGTAGGACTGTTTATCAGCACAGGTGCTGTAGCCTGCAGCTGAGGCCGAGCTGTCTCCACGTGTACTGGTGGGGCTCCTCTGTCTCCCCAAGTTCTTTCCATGTGACACACTTGCCAGGGCCAGGAGCTGGGCTGCTGCGAGCACACCCCATCTGCTCAGGGGGCAGGTAATTGTACCGATGATACCTGTGCATTAAGTGAATCAAGCAGCTTCTGCTCTCCTTCTGGTCTCATTAGATAGTTTGCTCCAAGCTTCTACAAAGAAGATAGTTAATTAAGGGTAATTAATCTACTGTTGCAGTGTCCAGCACTCAAATGGAAACCAAACAGCAACCTATTTATCACTTTTTCAGACCAGCTTTACACTGAATCCACTTAATATTTTTAAAGCTTTAAAATTTAAATTCAAACTAGGAATTTGAACTACTATGCTCAAGGATTTGCTGCATTTTAATCAGTGGTGCTTAAATTCAACATATTCTAAAACTGTATGTCTGTTTAGTCTAAGTACGCTGTACCACACTGGCAAAGTTTTAAATTAGCTGAACTTAAAATCTAATTGAATTACACAATTCCCAGCCTATCTCAAATTTAAATGTAATTCCCTCTTAAGACTAGATGATCTGTAGAATTCAAATATACTGAATTTATTTTACTGCAGTGTTTGAAACTAGTCAGGTTAGAAAAGCAGGTTTTATCCTAAATAGTCTGTTCTTATTGCAGAATATATATTTTATATTACATATCTAAATCTGAAAACAATGTGAATTTTTAAAAAATAGTACATCTGTGTTCTGATGTGTACATAAATACCTATGTAGTTAGCATGTGCTTGGCTTAGAAGAGTATTTTCTTTTGCCCAAAACTATCCTCCTCTGTAAAGACGAAAATGAGATCTGCAAGCTTCGGTTTACCTGGGGAGCTGAGGTGATCATGGCCACCTTGCTAGTGTTAAACACCATTGCTGCTTAAATCAGGCTTCTGTCAGCATCTGATAGTTTCCTTAAATCTATGTGTAGAAATTAAACCATGGACACATCTTATGTCCTCAAGAGGAAGATGAATCTTCTGAAAATGTGCTTCTTACAATTATATTTTATGATCCTATTACCTTAAGAGTGGTACACTACATAAGCTCAGCACCTTTGAAAATAACATAATATATACTATCGACAGATGACAAGGAACAAAAGATTTGTCAGCACCAATCTGTAAGAAGTATAGGATGAAAAGTAAAAAAGGGATCTCTCAGTAGGGTGATTGGTTAACTCTCCAAAACAGGAATCCCATTTTAAAGCCTGCTGTATGATGCTTGCCTGGCACTGCATTATCATCTGAGATATAAGTATCCAGGACTGATTTTGATCAGTTTTTGATAGTAAATTCTGCATTAGTATCCTGCAGATTATTTTAATTCATGTAATTTGTGGGTTTCATGGATGTTCACACTCAAGGAAATTGGGCCACTCATTTCGCCTTGGTTTAATGTTTTTTATATCCTCCAAATGTCCTTGCTGTTGCTGCAAGTCTCATAGAGCTGAGAAGGGCAGTTTCACAGTAGGATGTGAGTTTAACCAGCCTGGAGAACTGTCCATGGCTCAGATCACAGCTCACAGGACCAGTCTGAGTATGGGCTGATCTTGTACACTTTTCCCTTTCAAAGATAGCCCTTACCTGTTTAAAACTATTATGTCCTCTGGGATGGTGTCAATGAAATCAACCAGTTTTATTTCAGGAGATTTATATTCCTTAAATTCCAGCTTTCAGAAGTCCACTTATCTGTTGGTGGAAAGCATTTACCACCAAGGTACTCTGTGTGTGCAAGGAGTTCCCGTAGCAACACGGAAGGGCTCTGCTCAGGAGCTGTGATTCTATTGCTGTGAGTGTGATGTGATAACACAGCCTCAGACTGCAGCAAGACAAGTCCTGGTGGGCTTAGAGGAACAATCTCCACAGGGAGAGTAGTCAAGGCTGGAATAGATGTCCACATATGGTGATGTTTGCTTATGTTGCTTATGTTTTACATTGTGAAATAAGAATGGTGGTTTAAACAAAAATATAGATATATGTATATCCTTGGTGCTAAATTACATGATGTAACACAGAGCAACGCTTAGTACTTCAACATGGCCTGTTGCAAAGCCTCCCTGGGGATCTTTCTGCGCACTGCTTTGGGGGACATCCTTCGAGGAACACCCAAATATCAGCATTAGGTGTGATGAATGCTACTCTCTACCAGCAGAAGCTGACATTTTCTCGTGCCAGGGGCAGAAGTCAGTTAAATATTTAAGACGAAAACTCTCTTCCACCTCTCAGTTTGTTATGTTTATGGACTGCTGCATGGATAAGTGGCTGCTCTTGCTTAGCGAGGGTGATGTATGCCTCTTGCGGTATTGTACTGTGCCACAAGGTGGCACTGGAAGATTGCTATAATCCAGCGTAATTAACACCCGTACTCTCCGACAGAGAAAGCGCGAATGCTTGTATTGAATTATGTAAACCATTTTTTTTTTTTCCTTCTGCTTTTTGGATTCACTAAAATTTTTAGTAAAATTTTCTCAAGAGTGAAAGAGAAATGAGTCTGTGTGCAGTGCAGCTATTGCAAAAACAAGACAAAGTATCTCAACAAATTGACAGCCCTTTGTTTTTCAACATATATTCGTTAATACTGGAGATTCTAACAGCTGTCTCTGTTTTTGTAGTGAAGTATTCATACCTCAGTAACAACTGCAATGCGAAAGTGGGAATTTAATTTCCTCTAATTTCTTTGAAAAGTTGTCTGAAACTTTCTCTTTCTTATAAAGTTGAAAATCTATTTCAGGTTTTCCTCAAAGGTGAAAGTTCTCCCAAGGTTTGTCTACTTCTAATAGATTTCACAAAATTCTAGTACAAAATATCCCACTTGGTTTTGATACCAGATGTAGGCTTGGGTAAACAAAAGCAGTTAATTACCGTATTGCTATTACAGGTGAGTAAAGTAACAAGATGTTGTTCACTTGGGTGGGCTATTGTCTTACTGAGGACTGTCTTTTACACTTAAGAGAATGCCTTCTAGCTAACAAAGAAAATAGACTTGATGCCTTTTTATTCCTAAATACTGTAGCTGAAATGTAAAATCTTGATCATGAAGTGTAAAGAGCCTTGAATAGTTTAAAAAATTTTCCTTGCTGGTCTTAAGACCTGACCACATGAAATAATTTACTTGATTGGCGACTTGGAAAAAATTTGTCTCTAGAAGTTCTTGCTGCTGCAAGACATATCCATTTTCTCACAAAAGCTCAACTCCACCTTGCTCAAAGGAAGTGTCAATACTTTGATTTATCTCATGACGAACAGAGTGGTCACCCAAATTTACAGATCTAAAATACAAAAGACAGTTTTTCTGAATAGTTT
This sequence comes from Sitta carolinensis, assembly GCA_032173965.1. Lineage (NCBI taxonomy): Eukaryota > Metazoa > Chordata > Aves > Passeriformes > Sittidae > Sitta > Sitta carolinensis. The sequence goes on from CM063284.1 coordinate 26,112,565, forward strand.
CCTGGTAGCTCATTTTGCCTTGTAGGTAAAACAATATTAATTTATTCATTACAAAGCTAAAAGATCCCCTCAGGTTCTGCTACTCACTGAGCTCAGGGCAAAATCAGTGTGGTTGGTAATTTACAAACCCACCATGAAGCAAAAGCAATGTGAAAGGGTGCAGAGCTCCACAAAACACCCTGAACACTCAGAAACTGGCTTCCTCCTATCTAGAGCCAGTGGCAGCTGTATTTGACATGAAGGGTCCCGTGTCTGATCTCAGGCTCTTCTATTTGAGATCATTGATCCTTTTATCAGATGTTTTCTTAAAAGAGAATAAGGTTCATTTTGGACACAGCCATTCCAATTATTTACCACCTGTACTTCCCTTCCTGAGGTCAACAGAGATTTTACTGCAGCTTGTAAAAGCTGCAGCCCCAGCCTGGCTCCCCATGGGCAGGTGAGCGTAGAGCAGCAGACCCAGCACCCGCTGCCTGTCAGCCTGGCACCAATGTGCTTGCCACAAACCCCAAGGGGTGGAAGAGTGGGTGGAAGGAGCTGCCCCCAGAGGCTTCAGTGTGATGGCTCCAGCATCGAGGAGAGCCCGACTGGGCATGCAGCCTGATGTCCTGCCCTGCCTGGCTGCTGCTGCAGCCACTCCGTAGAGCGACAAGTAAGTTCTGGCTTCAGAACAGCACTGCTGTTGGGTGTATGCAGTCAATATAGGATGAAGGATTAAAAAAAAGGGCAAAGATACTAAGGAGATCTGCCTTCAGTGACCTCAACACTGCATCAGAGAGTTTATTCCTGCTTATGTGAATGGAAAATAGTTGATTGCTGCTTCACAAGGTGTGGCTTTGCAGTGTTGTTTTGGCACATATGAGGTAGAGCTAGGATGTCCTATCCTGGCAGGTTTTCGGGATGAAGTTCTGCCATTCTTCTTCATTCTCTGTGGAGTGTCCTTCTGCCCTGAATGCTCAAGGTTTATGCAGCTCTCTGACTTAAGCCGTGAAAAGCAAACTCCTCCCAGGAGCCAAGGGCAGCTGCTTCGACAGTGCCCTAGGCTGGAAGCATCCCTCCTTCCTTCAGCTCAGCCGGCAGCCCAAGAAGCCTTCGGGGACTTCCCTGCTCTCCTCCTTGCCATCACACTGAAAGAAAGAAAACTGGCTTTGCAGACTCTCCCTTACATCGGTTTCTACTTCAATACAATTTAACTCTCATATTTTAGCTCTCTTGTATAAACCCTTCCCAGCTGACATGATATACATTGTGTTATTTTGCAATTAAAACCCATGCTCATAGACATAGAAATTTTAATAAAACTTTTGTTATCAAGTTTTATTTCAACAAGTGTTGCTGTCAGCTAATAATCCCTAGAGTGGTCATCATGAAATATTCTAATAATTGGATTTTAATTAAGCAATTCACTTAGTCCTACGCTATTTTTGAAACCTAATTATATCTTCAGGAAACTCACCCAAGTCGCAGTATTTTCTAGACAATATACAGACTTAGTACAGACTCCTTTCTTACTTTAAATTCTTTTTCTCTACTTATAACCATTACTAAAACTATCCTATTTCCTGTGCTGTGACTGTAGAAACTTTTCTAGATGTTTTGTATGAAACAAAAGTGGAATGCAAATAAAAATCTGTTATAAATATTGTTAGAAAAGAAGCTCCCTATGCAATGGAAGTTAGAAAGATTTCTTATTATATTCATGATTTCCCCTCCTCCTTGAATTTAAAGGCATTATTAATGAGAAAATCCTGTAGATAAACTTGGCTGTAAATTCTGTTCATAGAGATTATAATTTATGTTTTACCTAATCTCAAGTATTTTTTTGTAAAATCCCGAGTATATATATGACTGTGTCACTGAGTGTCACCCGCAGTAAGTCTCATGATGCCTGCAGGCTTGTCATGTTTATATCACAGAAGCACTGAGTGGTCCAGACACAGCTGTTTGTACATTACCTTTTAGTCTTCTTTGATGCTGAACGTCACATCTCACTCCGGCATGGTGTGAATCCTCATGATATACTGTCAGGAGAAATAGTTAAGAACACCATGAATGCAAGGCACTTCTCATGAAGCCGTTGGAGTATTCCTGTATTTTTCCATGTGGGATACAGAGAAACACCACTTTGTGGTATGCCTTTGACTGAAAGTAGGCAGAAATCAGTGTAATAAAAATAAAAGTCTTGCAGATATATTTTTATATTTAGAAATAGGAATGGTACATACAGTCATATTCTGACCTTGAAGAAATGAAAATAAAATGTGACAAGGGACTCTGTTTGTAGTATTTATACCAACCATAAAAATACTCTGTTCAAACATGAAGATTTCCTTGAAACAAAAGAAATCTATTTAAAATGTGAAGAGGGGAAGGGATAAGAAGAGAAGGTCTGATGAGTTAATGATTGGCAATATGAAGAACATTTCAATAAGATTATTTACATGAGTGATATGAGGCATCTGGCCCACACACTGTATGCTACAAATATAGAAAAGCTGTGGAGGCCATAATCTGTCATTGTAGTGCATGTGCAACTCCAGCTGAATTCAGTAGCACTTCAACTTGCATATAGATAAGATAGTGGAGTTGCACATGCACTGCATATGCACTATACAGTTTACAGGCTGGACATTTCATATAACTCATGTAAATAAACTTACTGAAATAGTCTTCGTATTGCCAAACACTGACTCCTCAGACTTTCTCTTCTTATTCCTTCACTTCTTCATATTTTAAATAGATTTCATTGTTCTCTGGCCCACTTTTGCCTTCTTTGCTCAGTTTTTTTTTTTTCCAAGCAGTTAATTTCCAAAATAAGAGATGTGGTCTCTATGAATAGGATTCCACGGGATTCAGCTCTATTTACTGTTTCATAAATAACTGTCCATGTTTAGACAGGTTAGCTACATTGTGCAGTAAGTTTAGCACAATCATTTGATATTTATCATTACAGCATTGTATTTTCTTCTAGTGCCTCAGGCAATTAAACCATGTGCCCATCTTCCATTGGAACCTGTAACAGTTATTAATCACTTGCCATTGTCTTTGGATTTTCTGCTTGTGACTCTTTCAGTTCTGCAAGCCAGGATGCTATCTTTGCAGAAACAGGGAAGATATCTAAAGGTTAGAATGTATTTCCAAGCTTTAAAAATAGTCCAGTCGTTCTAAAGTCTGATTGGTCTTTTTCAAAGTCCATTACTAAGCCCAGAACTTGTGATTCTTTAAAACCTCACTACCTGATACTGCTTTGATGAGGACCTTATTGTCAAAATTGCAAACATCATCTAAATGATTGAAATTAAAATTCATTTATTCACTGTAAAAAGTCTAATATTCCACTTAAGCTGCCACACCAATATTACAGAAGCAGATGAAAGTCAAATGACTGTATCAAAAAATCTTAAATGTCAGATTTTTATGTGCATTTTATCATTTTATTCCCTTTGAAAAAGTATCTCATGTTCAGGGGAGGAATACTTTAGAATTTTTTTTTTTTTTTTTCTTTAATAATAAAAACACAATTCAGACTCCTATATACTCCTTACTCCTTTCTTCTGGAATGGTAGTGGAGAGAAGGAGCAATCCAAGCAGCATTTCTGAAGGAAATCTCAGTTCCACTGTAGTTAGAAAGTTTGTCCCAGTGGCCTCTGGCTAAGGAGGTCAGCTGAAGGGCAAAGAAAGAAGCCCTCAGTTAAGCCAATGAGACCCTGGATCAGTCTGAACCTTCAGTAAACAGATTCATCCATCCTTAAGAGCTTTGCCTCAAGATCCTGCCGAACAATTCAAATAGATGCCACACAGATCAGGCCGTTTATAGGAGACCGTGCTGAATTCACAGGGTGAAGACATTTCAATGGGATGTAGTAAAGAGGAGCCATGCTTGTGACTGCAGTGGAGCTAGGAGCTCCTCCACAATGATGGGCTACCTCCATCTCCTAGACAAGGGTGAGAAAGACTGGGAGGACCTTCTTCTATTTGACCAGTTGAAGGAATAATTATTCTCCTAAGACTACTGCTTTGTCACTCTAATATGAAGGCAGTGATCAGAAGCTGGGTAAACTGAATCAAGTTATACATAGAGATTAAGTGCTCCTTCCCGAAGAAATTATATCTTCTCCAGGAACATGACCTACTGCAACCTGGCAGACTTTGTTTTTTCTGCTCCATACTAACCTGGCAATTTCATATCTAAGATAGGAGTAACCATGGTGGGTCTAAACAGCAAGTTATTGCAATGATCATCAGTATGCCTCAGTCTATGGCAAGTTTGTTCTTTGCAAAGAGAACAATAGCTATCTAGCAATCTCCTCTCTCTCTCTCCTCTGTCTCTCCCTCTCATCTCTCTCTAGATTATTAGGTGTGGTTCTGGCCCCAGACTTGTGGAGAAGTGAGAGTGTGAGAGATGGGAAGGAAGGAGTTGCAAGGGAAAAGTCAGCTGTAATTTTTTGTTATCTTTCTGAAGCAAGAAGTCCATAGTCAGCTTTAGCCTGCACTGCAACGCAGAGGCTGTCTGTATGACAGTATGATTCCTCGCAGGCTGCACACTTCTGTTCAAAGCTGTGACATGAGCATTCTGCATGTCTAGCAGAGTGATGGAACTGGAAGCATATGGAAGTGTCCATCTTCCAGGTGTTTGGAGCAGAAATGGCTGTGGGGGAGGGCTCTAGTGCAGCTCTTTCAGAGTACTCATTATCTTCCCCATTCTTCCCCTGCTCCTCCTTTATTATAGTGTTCCAAACTCAGACCCCCAAATTCAGACAGTGTTTTACAGCTTGATACTGAAGTCTCAGATCACAGATATTAGTTACCCTGCGCTCTGACAGAAGCAAGGATTTGACAGGACAACTGAAGTCTTCCTTTTATTTCTCATTTTCCTCTCTGTACAGCTTACTGGCATGCTTCTTGCTTTGGCTTTGGGAAGTGATATATCTGAGGTTTGCTGTTGAGTTTGGGCATCTGGTAAGGCTGCACTGTGCTGGTATCCTCCCCTTCACCCTGTCCCAATGTCACATTAGTAATGATACCGTTTAGGGGATGGAAGAGTGTAAGAAAAACATCCATAGAATTCTTTGTAAAGTAGAAGGGAAAACAGATCGGTGAGACCTTTCCGTTTGTGTGACAGCCGACAGGATAAGCCACAGCACCCAACACGGGTGAGCTTTCCAGCTTCACTCCGAGGGGCTGTCCAGCTACAGGTTCCTGCTAGCGAGTGCTACCGAGGGAGAAGCAACCCTTGCATCCTGGAGCCTGGGTCCCGCAGCCGTCACCCATCTGGGCTCCGCGATCCTGCCACCTCCGTGCCTGACTGGCGGGAGACCGCTGATTTCTCAGGTTCAGCAGCACGGTCGGGACGGAGCAGTACGGGGCCGCTGAGAGAGGTGTAAAAACTAAAATGAAAGGGAAGAAAGAGAAAGAAGGTGCTCTCCCATGCTCCTTTAAGGCAGACAGCCGGCTTCTGTGGGCAGGCAACGAGGGAAAGGGCTGTGCCCAGGCAGCAGTGCGGGCAGCAGGGAGGGCAGGGAGGGCAGCGTCCGCTCCCGGGCAGAGGCAGGCACCAGGGCAGATAGGACAGGGATCAGGGCAGGGCAGGCAGCACTGGCAGGGCAGGACATACGGCAGGCAGTAGGACGGATAGGGCAGGCAGCAGGGACAGGACACACGGCAGGCAGCAGCGCGGGCAGGGTGGGCAGGGCGGGCAGCGCGAGGCAGCTCGCGCCGCCCGGGGAGGGCTCTAATTCATCACCCCGTTCAGCGGAGAGGATGGGACGCCGCTAAACTCCCCTTCCTCCCTCCTCCCTTCCCCCCTCGCCAAGCAAGCCCCCCCTTCCTCCCCCCTCCGCTGCTCTTTCTCTTTCCCCAAGCAGTGAGCCTCGGACAGTGCTCGGCTCCAGCGCTTTATTTTAAGATGATCGGCCAAGGTCTTTGCAGATAGATTTTATCTGAAGTTAAATAACAGGCGCTCGGCGCTCACTCGCCAATAAGTCATTTTTAATAGAGACAAATCGCTCTGGACGCCCCGGAGCGCCGGTGCCACCGCTCCTGCCCGGGCCCCCCGCTGAAGGCGAGCGGTCAGCCCGGGCAGCTTCCTCCTCCCGTAAGTGTCCTGCTCGGCGGATCCAGAGCGCGGCCGTGTGCGGAGAAGGGGAGGCAAGGGGGGGAGAGCCTGCCAGACGCCCCGCCGCCCTGACAGTGCCTGCGCTGGATGCACCGCGGCCGCGGGACACCTCGGCGCGGAGCGCGGCGAGGAGATGCGCAGGGGTGGTGGGCTGCGCCGCGGCACTCGGCCCCTCTAGGCTCGCCCATGGAGCGTCCCGCGGAGCCCCGTCCGCCGTCGGATCCCGCACGCCGTACGTATCCCCACCGCGGCCCCCCCGCGGCGGCGGGGCTGGCCGCGGGCCGCGGGGGCTGAAAGGGGCTGGGGCCGGGGATGGGGGTCCTCGCCCGTCGGGGCGCCCCGGGGCGCGGTCCCGGCCCGGGGCAAGGCACGGCGCGCCTTTAGGAGCTGCAGAGGGAGGTGGGTGCTTGAAGGGGTAAGCAGAGCCTGCTCGGGCGTCCCGGCGGCAAAGCTGTCTGCCTCGGTTCTAAGCGCCCAGAAGCACCCGGAGCCACGATCTCAGCGTCTGCTGTCGCCTTCTCCCCGCTCCGGCGCCACTCCGTTTCTTTGCTCGCTGCTGGAGCTCCGCGGCCAACTGGCGGGCGGCTGCCGCCCGGTCCTCGCCGAGGGCACACGGACAGGCACGGCTGGCAGTGGCACCTCCGGGCCGTCCCAGCCCACACCACGGGGCTCTCCCGCCCAGTAAAAGGACAGAGCGCCGGGGAGCGCTGCCTATAGGCGGTCTGCCGCCACCTCCGACCGTGCGATCACTTTGCTTTGACGCTGGATTAACTCCATTTTAATCGTTTTTTTTTTCCCCCACCCACACTCACACACCCCATCTCCTCCTTTTCTCCCCCGCCCCCCCCCCCCCCCCCCCCCCCCCCCCCCTTTCCCTACACACCTCTCTTCCCCCCTTGTGCTAAGCCTAACCTTGTCTTGTGGTCATGGGATCTATAATTTCGTTTTTGTCTAGGCTGGTGAGAGCTCTGCTTGTTCTGTAAAGTGGATGTCAGGTGGATCTATGTTCTGGAAGGAACAAAGAGGCAGCGAAAGCAGCGCGGGGGAAGTTTGAGCGGCGAGGATGCAGGCTGTGTACTGGTACGCGGTCCTTCTGCTGCAGCCCACTCTCTACCTGGTGAGTGTCCCCGGCCCCTCTCACGGGCCGGGCATGGGAAAGCTCGTCGGGGAGGAGAGCGCCAGCCTGGTGGAGAACGAACAAACTCACGGCAAATACTTGCACGCCACTGACAGCCCTGCCCCGTCCTCCCGGGGCCGGGGCGGGCCGGGGAGGGGAGGTGCGGGTCCCGGCCGGGGAATTTCCGCGGGGCGCGAGGAGCGGGCGCGCAGACCTGTAACTTCTCCGCGGGGAAGGGGTGCTCCGCCGGGTCAGAATAGGGTCGGTGTCTCCCGGGCCGCGTCCCCCGGTTCTCCCTCCCGGACCGGGTCCCTGGGTGTCTGCGTGGGCACCAGAGCACCGCCGCGGGGGCGCCCGGCCAGGCTGTGGGATGGAGTCAACTTCCTGCCCTCTGTTCCCTTCCGAGGGTGGGAGCCCCTCCGGAAGGGAATCTCCCCGGTGTGCCTCTACGGGCGGTGCGGCACTCGGCGGCGAGCGTGCTAGTATTTTCCGCGAGAACTGTCATTGACTTTCGTAGCAAATCCCCTTTAAGATTACCGCGGGAACACGAGTAAACATCGGCGTTATCTCCTTGCACACACACACACTTTATTCCCGCTACGATTGCTAAGAACCCAGCCAGACTGCCCCTTTGCAGTCCGCATCCTCTCTCTCTTGTGATACGTTAAGCAGGCAGACGCTTGGCGGCAGCTCATCCCCGTTGGTTACGGGGGAGGGAAAAGACCTTTTTCCAGTAAGCGCTGCCGAGAGAAGCACACCGGCGCCCGTGCTGGGGGTGGTGACGGCGACGGCCCGGCTCGGGCTCGGCTCGGGCTCGGGCTCGGGCTCGGGCTCGGGCTCAGGCTCCGGCTCCGGCTCCGGCTCCGGCTCCGGCTCCGGCTCCGGCCCCTGGGGCCCCTCGGGCTCCGGGCGCTGCCCGCGCCGCCGCTCCCTGCGCTTTGGCGGCCGCGCCACCCGGGGGCGCTGCGGAGCGGCGCGCGCGGCCCCGCGCGGGGCAGCCAATGGGGCGCGGGCGCGGCCCCGGCGCGGGGGGGGCAGGCGGGGCCGCGCGCGCTCCTCCCGCGCCCGCGCAGCGCCCGTCCCGTCCCGTCCCGTCCTGTCCCGGCCCATCCCGGGCCTGTCCGGTCCATCCCGGCCCTTCCCGTGCTCGCCAGACGTGGCTCTCTCATCGGGGGTCCTGCCCTCGCCGGGCGGTGCCACGTCTGCCGCGGGCGTCTCTCCTCCCTGCAAATTTTATAACCGGGGTGGGGGTGGAGGGGTGGGGGTAAATGGGGAGAAAAGTGCGTGGCAAATAATCCATCAAAAAGCCGAAGCGAGATCGATACGTCGTGTTAAATTTTAAATGTGTTTGCTGGCAGTTAAACTGCTCTCGACTCATTACAACAACAGTGCTGGATTTATTCTAATGCGCTGCAGTCTGAACAACAAGCGCATTAATTCTCCTTTAATTGTAAACTGGGAGCATTTGAAAACCATTCAGTGTGCAAATTATGCTGATTCAATTACGGTTTAGTTACAGACTTCATTACCTGAATACCTTTTTTTTTTTTTTTTTTTGGAGGGCTTGGCATTGCAGAGTGAAGGAGACGATTTTCAAGTTTCCCTCGAAATATTGCAAAACATGATAACAAAAAAAAAAAAAAAAAAAAAAAAAAAAGCTCGTAAATAAAAGACAAGCTAGGGGGAGGGAATGCGCCCTTCAGCTGGTTTGTGTCTTCTGCCAAAATACTCAGGGAGGATCCAAAGGATTTCCCTAGCACGATTCTTCTTTCTAACTCGATACTTCCACGTTTATACCAATCTCTCCCGATTCTCTGTATTTCAGGACTGAGTCTGAAAGTTTGCATTAGGCCGTTGCATGATGACAAACTGTTTATTAGCACCGGAGCATGAAGTTTTGATTAAGGCTTTAATGCGGTGCTACAAAGCAGCAAGGTGCAGCACTTTGTTGTGCCTATCCATATGTGAACGTCGTTCTGAGTGGACAAAAGCAGTTTCAATTCGGAATTAAATTTTCAATGCTCAAACTGTTAGGAAGGGTAAATGAAATGGCAGCGCAAACAGCTTCCTATCGAGTTGGTAAAAAAGAAAACCTTTTTGCGAGGGGTTAATAATATAGGTGAGAGGGAAAATAGCCTGTTTCCCTTCGCCTGAATTAGGAGGTGTTCATGGAGAGGGAACAGCTGCAGTGAGGCTGGGCTGCCTTGAAGTCACTTATTTACAGACACTGTCTGCCTTCTGCCTTGTAATTTCGCTTCACTCAGCAAACCGCTGTGGTTGTTTTTTTTTTTTTTTTTTTTTTTTTTTTTTTGTTCTTCCCCTCCCTTAAACCTCATTGTAACACAGTCTTAAGGAAAAAAATAGTGCTTCTGCTTTTCTTCCCCTCTTAATAGAGCCATATGCTGTCCAGCCTTATTGCCTGAAATTTATAGAGATCATGGCCGATCTGAATGAGCAGGAATTTTGCTGGGGTAGAGATGGTTCATCATATTATGTTTATTGAAAAGAACATTAGTTGTGCATTGTGAGGCGTGCATTTTCACCTTGTTTCGAGCTGTTCAGTGTATTGAAAATGTTACATTTGATTTGCAGTGGTAGTGCATTTCCTTTGGCCTAAATGGGCAGCTTAGTACTTATTTGGCAGAATTAGGAGTTAACCTTTAAAGTCTTGCAGTTGTTTTTTTTTCTCTGCTTTTAAAAAGCTGCAGAAAGTGTTCAAACACCTACACTAGGTTTTATTTACCACGACACTCCACATCGCCGCTGTTCTTTCAAAAGCATCTTAGTCTCATTCTAATGGATGATGTTTCCTTAACTAACAGTGCTGTGCTGATTTTAAAATCGTCACTGAGAAAGCACGTAAAGAATAAAGGAAAAAACACAAACTAACACCCGAAGATCACAGACTGTCATAGAATTGAGTTCTGTTTATAAGCACGTTGGGATTTTACATCGTTTCTTTAATGGAAACGTTCTCGTTGTACCTCCTGCCTAGTTGCCCGTCAACTTCCAGTCCGACACCACAGGGCAGTAAAAGGCCAGGCTGTTCCTTTTAATTTCTTCCTTGTATTTTTTCCCCCTGTGAGGAAGCAGCAAACCGTAGAAGTGACTACAGAACGTGCGGGCTGTTAGGAAGGACGGCAAGGATCCGAAGTGTTAATTCCCAGAGGTCAAGCAGGCCCTCGAAGGAGGAGGCAGATCGTTTCCGTGCCGGCAGCTGCGGAGCCGCTTTGTGCGGCGGGGCCCGCCGGGCTGTGGCCGGCAGTTCCCGGCGGCGACGGGCGCTCGCCCCGACTCTTCCCGTCCCGTCCCGTCCCGTCCCGTCCCGTCCCGTCCCGCCTCGCCCCGGCCGCCGCCCGGGCCCTGCGCACCCCGGGCCTCGGCGGGCGGGCAAAGGGCTCGCACCCGGCGGGATTTCACCCCCGCGCGGGCGCACAGGCTCTACTCCCGCACGCTCCGGGGAGACCTTCCCGCCCCATACAAGCACGGAGTGGGTACACGACCCTTTTTTGCTGGGATTATCCCAGCTCGAAGAGACTTCGGCTCATTATTTAGGTGTTCCTTAATCGGAGTAGCGAGTACGGAACTAAAATCAGTCGGAATTTTGCGTGGCATGCTGCTAGGGTAAGGATCCCTCCCCCCGCTTCATCCTCTGCCCGGCTTGTCGTCTTCTCCCAGCGAAGTGTTTATTCATCGGTGGGTTTAATTAGGATACGCACGGGAGCAGGGTAACAGAGTGCTTCAACCCTGTGCAGAACTTCAGCAGCGCAAGAGAGAAAGGAGGGGTGTTTTTCACGCCGCGCTGAAAGCTGCTTCGCGGGGGAGCTTTCCTGCGCGGCGCTTTGCCAGAGGAGTAGAACTACGGGGCTCACGGGGCACCTTGTTAAACAGGGCGATGGCTTTGGCAGAGAGGCTTTGAAAACAACCTGCTACCCTTCTCCCCGTGCAGGGCTGGGATTTTAAAGTCTGTTTCACACCGTCACTGTACCTTGGAGGCCTTCTGACAGCCGAGAGCAGCTTTCCTGCAAAATTGTTGTGAATAATGGAGGTTTAAAATTGTCCTCAGCTATAGCACACTTGGTACAGTATTTGCTGAGGGGGTAAACAGGGGGTTAGCGGCTCCAGAGTTTGTGTACATTCAATTTCTCTGTGTGTCGCACTGTTTGCGGTCATTTCACCCCGGTTAATGAAAGCTGTGGTGAACGTGAGGAAATATCACGTGCCGGCGAAGATAAGTTGATTTTTTTCCCCTTCTTTCTTTTTAAAGATTATTGCTGATAGTGTCCCACTTTGTCATGGAAGAAAAAACAAAAAAACCCAAACACAACAAACAAACCCACACCTCTATAGGCAGAAAACAAAAGAGAGAGGAGGCATTGTCCTATAGTAATCACCACCCACAGTATTTTCTCAAAGGCATTTGGTGGTGAATGCATTCGGGTATTGCTTTTTCCCCCCCATATAAGCGATTTCTTTCAATTTTCAAATTGACGTCGAAGGCAGGGAGGGCGGGGGAGAGCACTTGGCGAGCAGCGACTGTAGTAGCTTTTTGTGCGGGGGAGTTTACGAATCCTTGAGATGCTGCTGCTCCCTCTTTCTAAACGAGTTTGAGAGATGCTGTAGCGGTGTGTAAGCGAAAAAAAAAATTGCGTTTTTGGAAGGTAAGACACGGGAATAACAACGGGACCCCGATCTCCTGTAGGTGAAACAAACTTATCAGCGCTCTTGATTTTTAATTTTTTTTTTTTTTTTATTTTTATTTTTCCAAAGTGGAGTATAGTGTATTCTTTTCCAGGCTTCCTTGCTTCCTAACCACCAGGGACCTGTGCTAGTTTAAGAGGGGGGTTTCCCGCACTGAAATTTCTTTTTCCTGATGTTTAGTACACACTATTTTAATTTAGTATATAGTTGGAGAAAGCAATCTGGAATAGATTTCACCTTCTGGGGAGTCACCTGAGTATAATCCAATATCCCTGCCACTCTTCGACTAGCCAAATCTTCCAAGTCGGTACGGTACGTAGTGGTATCCATTTTAACCTCTTTAATATTTCCCTGCAACTCTAAACCGCCATTTTAATTAACAAAAAACCAATTTCCTAATCATCTTGGAAAGTGCGGTGAAGCAGGTTAAGAAACCAATTGCTTGGAATAGCCTGCACTTGGAGAAAATGATTGTGTGAGCCATCCTACCCTCCCTAAGATTGGCTTCTGTTCTCTCGACTGGGTTTGAGTGAAGTTTTGCTGTGATTTAGCAGATAGTTTAACACCCAGCTCGCTCTTATTGTAAGTCAGCATTAAACCATCTCCTGGGTGCTTCGTAAATACAGTTTTAGCATTTTTTTCATGCAGCAGATTGACATGTTGACGATTCTGCTTTAAGGAATGTGACAATAAAGTGGAAAACCAAAGGCTGGCAAGCACTTCATCAAGGATAAAAAGGTTCTGCTGTAAGGATGTCACTCAATTTATTGTGAAAGTCGAATGAATTACGTTTAATGAAAGTGCTCCCCAGATGAATATTACCAGCAATTTCCTGAGTTGGCTCTGTCAGATTGATATGAGGAAATGCCAACCCATATCAAAAAAGATCTCCAATCTCAATTACTATGCAAGCTTTCGAAGAGCTCCTTTTTATTGATATGATATATATTGGCGGGTCCTCAATGCTGTGCAAACTACTCTCTGCTCAACGGGACAGCACATTTCCCAGTTTATTGTTTAACCCTACGTTTTTCTGACTGTTGTATAAACTTTTGCGAGTGCCCTTCTTTTGGAGGGGAAACTGCCTCTCATCCTCTTTCCCTCATTTCCGTGATCCAGAGAGATCAAAGTTGTGTGACTGGCAGACAGCAGGGGCGACGCTCATTGCTGGAAGTTTGTTCAGCCTGGATGGACAAAGCCGAAGGTCAAGACAAATAGCTCGTCTGAGACAATGGCATTGGATCCCCTCATTTTCTATGGATTTCTAGGCAACAATCCAGATCACGGTTTTATTTGTTACGACTAGCAATCCCGATATTCCCGCCCTTTCTTCCTCATTCCTCTAGGGCTTCTAGGGGCAAATTAGGAATTCACTAAACCCTCGAAGGGAGAGAAAAGCTCTTATGTCACCTCATCTACATAAGAATTGACTTTTCGAGAGGCTTTTCTGTTCTATTTTAACTACTGTGACGCCGATCGTTACTCAAGAATACAGCTTCTTTTCCCATAATCCGTCTTGCTGGGCTTGTTTGTGATTGATTCAGTCAGATTTTTTTTTCTATCGCTTCCACATCTTCTTTCAACTTTTTTGTATCAAAGCAGAGGGACGGAATTAAAGGACAACAGGGAGGCTCTCGAAACTGCAGCAGGACGGGGACACGGTTACTTTCACGTGTGGGGCTGCACTCCCATGAAGCATTAATGAGGAAGCAGAAAGAGCTTGTCCTTAGTACATACAGGGTTAGCCTGGCTTCCTATTTTCCCGTTCGCTGCTGGATCCGCGTCTAAAACTTTCTTCAGAGTGTGATTAGTCTACGTGTTATTTATTTATTTATTTATTTGTTTATTTATTTTTTTTTTTTAAGCGTATTTTTTCCCCCCTCTGTCGGAGGTGTTGAGTGTTTCGAGCCGCGGGCGGCGAGTGCAAGCGCTGCGGGGAGAGCGGGCAGGCTGCGGCAGCGGGGCCGAGGGGAGCTGGCGCCGAGTCCCGGCCGGGGCGGGCAGGGCCGTGCAGCAGCACCCTGGAGAGCGCCCGGGCGGGCAGCACCGCGGACAGCGCCCGCCCGCTGCTCGGCCGCGGGGCCGTCCGGGCCGGGCAAGGCTTCGGGCTGCTGCTGCTTAGACCTCATCCTCAACAGGCTCTGGACTTGGGCCTTGTGTACCAGTTTTCCCGAAGGGAGAAGGAGATGGGTAGACCAGCAGATCGATGTATTTGTTTACTGTTGCTGCCGGTTGGATTTCTCTCAGTGGGGATATGGTAGCTTTGCTTTCTGAGGAAAAGCTGGTCAGAGGGACAATATATGAGTATAGGGTGGAACAGGGGTGGTAGAATGAACCGGGGATAGGAAAGCTGTTCTGAGATGCTCAGGTTTGTCTCATTCTGTCACAGGACCTCTCTTTTTGGAGAGAGAGACCAGAGATACCCAAAGAGCATTGGAGTAAAAAATGAGGTCTGAGACGTGGCTGACACTGAGACACGAGAACAGGGAGTTACTAATTAAAAAGGACACTTTTTAGCCCAGGGATTGGGGCAGGAGTGTCTCACAGACTTACTCGATGTAATTTTTGGGGTAGTGGCACTCTGAGGCACTGTGGGGGTAGAGGCACTGCGAGGGGCAGCCAGATCTTGCTGCCTTCAATTGATTGCCTGTGTCCTGGCAGACAGTGCTCAGGGTATCTCCCAGCTCTCCCCTTGCTTTCAAGAGGAGATAATCACAGGCAACCACCTCCACCCCTGTAAATCCCCACTTACTATCGACAGAGCTATCCTCTAGAGCTCTGCTGCCTGAAAAGCACTTGTCAATGAAACAGTGACTTTTGGCAAGGCAGGTGTAAGTGAATGACTGATGAAGAGTTCTTCAATAAAGGAATGTGATGGGAATTGACTGGGCTGAGAGATAAAATAACCCGCAATCTCCATCAGCCTTCCAGACAAAACCAGAAGCCATTTTTTCCTGATCCATATTCTCCCATGAATATCAGTAGTGAATATCAAGAGTAGCTTTTGCTGGATGTGAACACTCTCCAGTCCCTTTTGATTACACCATATCCCTGTGAATAATGTCTCAAAACTGCATTGTCTGCTGCAGAGATACTGCTTTTATCTTCCAAATGCCACCCTCATTAATGTCAATGTCTCACCATCCACCTAGTGACAAATGTCTCAGAGACGTTCATCTGCCTTGCACACTGTGCCATCTCTCTCGCTGCCTTGTCTTTTCCTCTTTGAGGAGAGATTTAGTAATATTTTCTTCCTTGCCTCCTGCATCTGCTCAAAGAAGTTTTGTCCACTAGTTGGTCTCTGGCCTGTCCATTCACAAGTTAGTTTTGCCAGTGTCCCCTGGGTTATCACCTCTCCTCTTAATCTGCTTGATTGCTTTGATGACAGGTTGACCAGTGCATGCAAAGATGATCTGGTCTTTCCAAATCTGTATGTTGTTGAAGAGGGAGAAATTAGGCCTACCAAATGATTATTATATTAGTGCCCTCTTTTCCTCGAATTTCATCTTCTAACGCAGACTTGACACAAAACAGAAGAACAAAGAGCCTGGTTGTTTGTTTCTTTGTGTGTGTAACCTGGTTATTGTGTGCACAAGAGTACTTGTGAGTACTCTTATTATGCTGGGCTTTTGAAAACTTCTAAGTCAAATATGTTTACACTATTTCTTTGTATATTTACTTAAAATTTGGTGATAGCTGTGCAGCAAGCTTGTTTTAGAAGCAGAGCTGACAGCCAAAATAACACGAGGAAAGAAGTGATCTAATAATCTTAATTCTTGTAAAGGCATGGAACTAAATTATAACATATACTCTCTCTCTCTCTCTCTCTCTCTCTCTATATATATATAGTTAATATTATAGTAATACATGAGGCATTAGAACATTAGAATTATATTTATTTATTTAGAAAGAAAAATAGAGAGTCACTTAAATCTAATCAGTACAGTATCCTCAGCTGAAAAGTAAAAGATGCTTCTTACCTTCTTAGTTGGAACATGCTTTGAAATAACAGAAGTAACATTACCAATGATTGGTGACCAGTGTATTTTATGATCCTCTTTCCCCTTCCCCTGCCCTGTGCCAGCCTTGCATTATGTGTGAGTTAACTTTCATTTGGCACAATATTTCCTGTACTTATTTTAGAGGTGCATGTGAGCTATCAGGCAAAAATAAAAATAGAAAAGGAAAAATATTCTGGCTATATATTGAGAACACTATGGAAAAACAAAGACTCCTCTGCAGAAGATTCTATGCCCTGATCCTGCAGTGTAATACAAGATAGAATTCCATGTAAATTGATGGTTTGTTTACTTGTGTGAGAAGGACAGATTCTGTTTATGTTGAAGATTAAGTAGACCATTTCTATTTCGAGAATTGCTTGTCACTATTCAGATACCACTTCAAATCGAAAGTGTAATTGGCAGCTCTTAAAAAAATTTAGCTAATGGAACTTCTGTTATGGGTAGTTCAGACCACCTACACCATAATATTTATCTGCACAGTCATTTTTATAAGCTATTCTTGATTGAACTTTAGAAAAATAGTCCTTCTGTTAGGCTGTTTTGTCAAGAAATGTTGTAGGCCTTCAGGTATATAAAACCGCTTATATAAAATTAATGGACTGCTTTTTATATTTACAATCTCATCCATAGCATTTGAGGTCTTGCAAAAGAAGAGATGGACTTAAAATAAGAATGATGTTAAAACTGTGTCCTCATGTGTATTGCACTGTCAATAACAGTATTGTAAAATATTGGTGAGCTTAAAATCAGAATGCTAGTTTGTTATTTGACACTAATTTAGAGTAATTTCTGCTGTCACTTACTGTAACTACTCTGTATTACATACAGAGGTTTTTCTTAACATTTACGTGGGGAATGTACCTTGAGAAGATTTTGTAGGAAATATTGATAGGTAAAACATGGCAATAGTACTAGAGCTCTGTGGAGGACAATTACTGAGTGAACAGACCTTTAAGGATCAGGAAGATAAGAAAGACTATAGAGATGTGACATAAAAGATGCACATAATAAATAGTACATGAAAACCTTTGCCATTTAAAAAGATGGGCTCCATCCTGCTATCTTCAACTGCAATGGATATTACTTGACAATGTCCTCATTTTATATTGCTACTTGTTTCTTCTCCCTGCTTCCACAAACCGTCACATTTGCTTAGCTGACTTGCTTTGTAGCAGGTGGCAGTGCAGTACGTGTTGCAGGCAGAGGGTAGTGCATCAATACTTTCAGTGGAATCAGATCCATAAGTGGTCACTTGGAGTGGGCAAAAACCAGCATTATCTGGTCCTTGACAAGACTGTGGTATGTGTGAATCATCATCTATGTCTTTAGCTTCTGTCTGTGCTGACTCAGAGGGACCTCTTGCTGTGTGTCTACTTCCTCTGTGAGCAGCTCTGCTCTCTCTGCTAGCACAAGTCATTACTATAAGGTGCCATCCCCCAGAATTATAAATGTATTCCAATATAGCTTGTGTTTGCATCTTAAATGCACTGAATATTTGCTGGCTAGAGCAGACTGTGAGTCTTGGAATAGTTATTTTGTGGATTAGCAGATTGTAATGATATGGTTCAGTCTTCCAGTGTAATGCAATCCAAATGATTATGAAAATGTATGACTAAGTACATTAGAGGAGGTGCTGTTTTTGTTCTCCACAATTTATAGAATATTCTGAAAATGCAGTGATGTAGCAGACACTTCAGATTGAAGGCCAGTAGCTTGCAACTACTTTTTAGAAGCAAAACACAATCTCAGCTGAAGTAAGGACACTTGCTCACATATGCTTCAGTGCTTTACTGAGCTAGAAGAAAGTGAATGCAGCATGATTTTGCATTTCTTCTTTGGGATATAAAACTTCTTCCATGGAGGAAAAGATAACCATCCACATCTTCAAAAATATTACAGTGTAATGTTTTTCCCAAGAATCTGCTGAATTTACCTCTAGACTACTTAGAATATATTACAGTGTTTTTCTATAACCAAACATTACACTTTTTACTATCTCTTACGCTAAAATATTATCTTTACCATTGTTGGATAATAATTAAATTATCAAAAATCCTATAATTATGGGATAATCATTATTTTTTTGGATTAATTTTGAATTTTTTGAGTCATGATTTGTGACTCATTCTGACTAATGCTCCAGCTTCTGAAGAAATAGTCTACAAAAATAGTTTTTTCTATGAAATGAAACTAAAGTTAGGATTTTCAAATAGATAATTCATGTGTCTTTTTTTTTTCTTCCTGTAAATGTGTTTTTGAAACATTCAGACAACACCTTTACTACTGTCTAGAATTACAAAGAGATACAAATGGTAGCGTATCACAGAAAGCCATGTGTGACCATTTTTCAAAACTATATTTGAGGTCTAAAGTTGAGGTCTAACTGCACTATTGATGTCCATTTTTTGCAGACCACTGCAGATTCTCTTTTCTTTTTTTTCAGAAGAAGAAAAATATACTGTAACAATGAGCGTGTAATGCAAAAAAATGTAGCCTTATTTATTATTCCACTAGGAACTCGCATGTTAATTCAAGACCATTCAGGCTCAGAGGAACTTTGCCATTGATTTCTTTGGCTGGAAAATGGGGTCTTTAGCTTGATAAATATTTCCATTTTTATAAAGTGGTTGGGAAAGATATTTCATTACATTTTAGCTTGATTTTCTTTGTAGGAACTGGCTATAAATAGCTGACTCAGGAAGGAAATAAGAAACATTTCTAATGATCATGAAAGAATATGTATGTACGGTTATGTGGTGTTCACAGCCTCTGATCTGACTTAGTCTTCTGTGAAGTCAAAAAGAGCTGAGCAGGCTCTATACAGTTTTATTTCTAGCTTTGTTTCTGTCATTGTTTTATTCTTAACTAAATTTACCCAAAAGAATATAATCCTGTCTTTGGCCTGCCAAGAGATCCTTCCTGTAGATCTGAGTCCTTTTGTTCTCTGGCACAATGGCTCCATGGCTGCAGTACTCCTTCACCTAGAGTAATGACTGTATGGTTTGTCCTTAAACTTTGATGTTTTACTTCATCCAAGCAGCACAGTGTTAGTCATCTATGTCTGGCACAAAAACAAACCTGTGCTGCCAGCTGCTACAGGTGGATGATTTGCTTTAGCTCAACAGGTGGAGCTATGACTTCGTTAGCCTCGTGATTCAGGCTAAAATTCATCTCCCTGGGCAAGTCCCTGACTTAATTTTGCTCAGGTGTTTTACACTCTCTAAATTTGTACCTACATTTCCATTGCTGATGGAAAAATTTTTAACCTCTTGACCTATAAAATATTTCATGTAATGAGAGGCATATATGCTTATGTTCTTATCAAGAAAGGTTTGTGGAAATGTGGTGGTTCTTGGGAGCTCCTATGGGAGTTTTTTTTACCTCAGCTTCGTGTATTAATGGAGAAATTAAGTTGGAGTCTAAGGTGGTATTTCCACTTAGTCCTCTTTGAGCAAGGTTCATCTTTCATTATTGATTTTTTGTGCCCTGTCTTTTTGTTAGGTTCTCAAAGACTGTAGAGATGTTTGGAATAATTTTGTCTTTGGTGTGTTTAGAGGAAACTGGTTCCAGTGGAGTTATACTAATGAAATTTATAAAACCAGCAAACTCATTGCTCAAAAATGCTAAAATTCTCATTACATAGTCTACTTAGAACTAACTGGCACTTTGTTGCCTTGATTTAGCTGGAGCTGATCAGTTGGTGGTCAGAATGAATGAAGTATCATTCCGTGTTGGGAAAATATATCCTAGGACAACAAGGGAACAGCTTAAAATAAGTTGGGATAGTAATGTGAGTGTATAAAATGTATATAAAGTATAAAAGTTCTTGCTTCTCCAAAGATTTAAATTTTCTGTATTCTCATATTTTTTAATTAATTTTTCAACATACCACTGTGTAAACTTGTTTTGTCTGATGAATGTTTAGAGAAAGGTTATTTTCCTGTGGATTTGTGCTTCCCTTGGCAAGTCAGTGCTTCAAATATGATACTAAATGTTGACTATTTATGTCAGAAATGTTCTTGATACTGCACTTACAGTGGCAAAGTCAATTAAGTGAACAAAGACAATACTAACTAAAGATTTCAAGTCACAGCATCTCCAGCAAAGAAATAATCATTGTGATTAGATGAAGCAAAGAGATTCCAAACAAACTGCAGACTAAAATATGCTGAAAACACTCACTGAATGCTTATGAATAAAATAGGCAGGAATCAAAATGGGACAGGCTTTTTAATGAACAGAAGTATAGGGTAAATTAATCAAATAAATTGTTTGCTATTAATCACGTGACCAGCTACAGTAAGATTCCAATAAATATGCCAGTGGGGATGGAAAATCTACACAACTGAAATTACATTGATGAATTTATCCCAGTTTCCAATGCCTTCTGAGTATGTATTTAGGAAACAAAAGCTGTGATAAAGATAACCTGACAGAAACTGGACTCAACTTTTTCTTTCTTTCTTTTTTTTTTTAAAAAATTGATATGCTTCTCTGTGACAATGGAAGTAATTTAAAGGTACTTAAGAATGTTATATGTATCACTTCTTAGGCAGAGAATTCTTAGCAGAAATATCAGCATAAAAGTGACCTCTGCTTTTGCTAGAAGTCTCATTGGGAATGGTAGGGAATGCATGTTATTACTTATGCCTGAAGAAACAGGAGGTTAGTCTTTAATGGAATAATGTTGGTTCTAAAATATGAATGAGTCACTGTAGTTGCATAGAAATAGGTACAGTAATCCGACGGCAATCCCAACAAAAATTCCTTCTTAGAAATCAAAACAAAATCTAAAAAATCCAGTCTGAATAAAGATTCATCCTGTCCCAATTGCTTAGCTTTGGTGTCTGTTTTTACAAGAGCCTGTCTCCATCTCTGAGCCTGGACCTCTATTTCATTCTTGACTACTTAAGAATTGTTTACATCTTGTGTTGTTGGCGTCTGAGTCAATGTTATCCACAAACCTGAAACTCTGATTTCAGGCCAAACTCCTCACCTAGGAATTTTTTTTTTCCTCATATAATTTTACTACCATTGAACACAGAAAAAAACCTTCTCAAACGTCCAACAAAATTACTGTGCAGAAAGTTGCTCCTACATGCAATAATTTTTATTTTTTGTCCCTTATATCACAACTTCTAGCTTTAATTGTTTAACTGCTTTAAATTACTCCATAATTAATTCACATCAACCATGCACTCAAGCTCTGTCTCACAACAGTCTGAATACATTCTTTGGATGTTTTTCAGTATGCATGCCCTTACTGAACAGTACCTGTTCCATGTTTGGTATAAGTCAGACCTGATCATCCCAGGCTCAGATGTCGGCTGCATTCACACTTTTAAGTATCCTATTAGTCAGTTGTAAGAAACTAACAACATATAGCAAAGCTTTGCTCCCTAATAAATGACTGCACCTCACATTCAGCTGTCACTTACAACAGATTTAGTGTCAGCTGTGATAGACTTCTGAGTTAACTTAAGTGCCACCACTTCAGATAAAAATACCTTAACTTCTCTAGTATTCATTCTGCTGACTCCTGTAGGCACACAAAAACAAACAAATAAAAAATAACAAAAAAACTCAAAAAAACCCCCAACCAAAACCCCCAAAACAAACCAGAAACAAGAAAATCTCCCCAAAACCCCCAAACCGAAAAAACAAAAAAGGGAGTGCTGACCATCAGGAAGCAGTTCTAGCTGGGTGTGTAACACCCTAGACTTACAAAAGTTTTGATAGGGTCACAGGACTTTTCCACTCTTATTTTCTCTGTCTCTTGTTTATATTTTTCTCATCAGCCCAGTGACTGAAGCTTCTGTTAGGAATTTAAAAGATTCAATTTCTTTACTTCTTCAGGAAATGTGAATCGAAACCTTAAAATCTGAGGTTTTAACCTCAATTAATTGTTTTAACCACTACCTGGTAGAATAATCTGTGGAATTTTCTTGATTTTTCTTGTTTGTTTTATTCTGCTTGGTTTAATACAGTCAGAGTCCACTTTAATCTGAAAAAGGATCTCAATGTAGGTAAATTCTGAGACATTTGAGTAATTAAGTCTATGTCTCTTCCTCTTTGGCCTTATGTATTTGAGTTCACTCATAATGGAAGCACTTCAGATTTTGAGAGCATTATATCAGAAAAAAGCTTTATTATCACGTGTAATTCTTGAACCAGAAAGTTGAAAATACCTTGCCTTGACAATTCAATTCATTGGACATACTATAAGCAAATATAGTATATACAGCAAAATAAGGTACCTAATTCTTCAGAAATATCAGAAAGTGTTTAAGTTAACTCCTTTTCTTTCTCTGGTTGCTTAGTTTGGACAGTTTAGAAGCTTTTGTGAATTATGCTTTCACGAAACATTTCCCAACAGAAATATGTGGGCAGCTAATTCCAGGTTATGAATTTTAACAGGTCCCTTGGACAAAGAGAGTAAGCCTTTCACTGTAGTAATTATAGGCACCTTCTGGATCAAACTTGAAGGATCTTCCAAGGTTGCTAACAGTAAGCATAAGGAGTCCTGATTTTAGTCTGCTTGCTGAACCTCCATTATTTTCACAGCTACATACAAGTCCAGTTCTTGTCTTACATTTTAAGAAACCCTGTCAGCCTGTCATAACACAGTAGCTAATTAGTAACTAATTGCTTCTAGAAAGCTGTTGATGTGCCCAAGATCCTGAAAACTTTAGCTTTTTTTTCCTGAAGAGCAATACTCATGGTTAGCTGTGGATGCATACTGTTAGCTTGCAACAAGTTACCAATTTGCAGGCCACTACATTCATTTCCCATCCATTATTTTTAAGCTGATAATTTCCTTTGTTTGATGATTTGTATCTATCATTCATGCATAAAAAATGCTAAAAAATTACTGGATTGCAAGCTCTCTTTATGTCTAGCTGCTTTTTCATTCTCTGTGCATCTGCAGGAACTGTCAAGAAAGGATAGGAGAACTTGGCTCCAGCATCTTATTTTGTTGGTCTAGGATATATAGAGCAAGGACTGAAGGGGTGTTCTTGCTTGGTGCAACCAGCTCTATGGGCTGAAGAAAGCAAACTGTTTTCCAGAGCTGAAACATATGTAGGTCATTCTTCAAAAACAACCCTGAGTGTTAAAACATGTAAAGAATGCTACTGATTTTTTAGCTGTAGAAACTGAGGTGATTCTGGGAAGTAGTTAAGGCTTGATATTGAAAACACCCAACAAACTAGCCTGTCTTTGAATGGGCATTCCAGGAATCATAACAATTATATACCTGACAAAAAGGCCATGCCCTAACACATTTTAAAGTATTTTCCTTCTCTGGGAATGCAACATTCAGACTTCTCAAAGAAAAACTGGTTTTGGGGTTTTTTCCAAAACTGGGGATATTTTCTTGTAGTCTTGTTCTTCAAGCTATTTTGTGTTAATCTCTTCACAAAGACTAAAGAAATACTCGGGTAGATACCTTGCAGGGAAAAAATTTTCTCCAAGTAGTTGGAGTTCAGCAAACTTATAAGCAACTGAAAAAAAGGGTCTTATTACATGAAGTTTCAAACAGTCTTAATCATAGCCATTACTACCAGAACCATCTATAGTTTATAAACATATGTATCCTCCTAAGTGCTCTGTGTGACAGTACTTTGCAATATGGTGTTGCTCTGTGAAAAACTGTTGCCCTTTTTTTAATGTTGTGCTTTGGAGTAGCTCCATGGTTAAACAGAATGGTTAGAAGAATGCAGTTATTGCTGATATTTATAATTTCCTTATAACACTACCCAATGTATGATGCTTACAAACAAGACTTTTAGTAATAATTTTTTAATCATGAGGTTCTTGGAAAGTGCAGAGGGAATACTGTGATGTAATTGATAGACTTTTAAATATATCTTTTTAAAAAAAATTGAATGTGACAGGCACATTTGGTAACATAGGAAAAATATGCTGTTTGTTAAGTGCTTTAATGCACAGATTGTATCCAATTATCCATAGGTTTAATTATTTCTTAAAGACACTGTTCTAAAAGTATAGACATTATAGTGCTGTTGGCCCAGGAGGATGTGATATATTTCATTTTGAATAAGGCTTTTTCAACCTGCCATCTCTTTATGGGTAGACCTTTTTATCTGTACAGATGAAACTAGCTTGTTATAGCAGCTCAAACATAATTAATGATCTGTTTGTGCAGAACAGTTAAGGGAGAAAGAAACAGTCTCTCATTATTTCTTATTTCTCCATCTTAAAATTCGGAGATTTTTCGACTGGAAGAAAAAATAGATCACCAGTACTACAAGGTCCGGGTGAAATGTACTGGTAGCAGAGTTAAGAAAGTCTTGCCTCATTTAAGACTGTCTAATGACCTTGGGGATCTCAGTTATGCCTTTGGACAAAAAATTTAATGTTTCATTTTGTAGTGATACATCTTTCACTTTTATGTGACTTAAAAATGTAAATAGAATTGCTGTCTGTCAATGGGCTATGTGAAGGTCACAGTCGTATTTACCACAAGAATTCAAAGTGCCATTTGACCCATCATTGGTTCAGTAGATAACAATGCATTCCATTTACTTCCAGTAATCTAATTTGTAAGCACTTTATAGCCCAACATTTTATGCCTAGTTGCTAAAAAGTAAGAAATCAACCTTTAAGGACTTCATTGCAGATTTATTTACAGAATGTCTGTGTATCAAACGAGAAGATTTTAGAATACCAGGACATCTTGTATTGCAGTTTTGTAGCAAGGCTGAGTATTATAAAAGATAGTTGGAACGAGTAGCAAAGGAGTTCAAGGATTCTCTGATAGATTTACTTTAAACTTTTATGTGCTTATCTCACACAATTCTCTCAGATCATTTTTGTGGCAGGTTTGGCATAAACTGCATTCTTCTAAAATTGAAAACAAAAGCTACTATGCATGCTGTTTAGAGGTGGGGATGAATGAAAACACAGTTTTAATTAAATGAGATTTTTCTAATTTTTACAATGCAAGATCTGGGATAAGTATGGAGTTTGTTTGCCACAATGCAGACTATCCAAGTACCCACAGACTTCTCTCTGGATATCTGGAACATTTCTTGGCCAGAGCTTTAGCTGGTATTAAGTCCGGATGGTTCCCCTGATCTGGCCATATGTGACTGTGCATACCTTCTGTTGTTGCTTCCTCTCTTGGCTAGCAGACAATTGTTCTGAAAGTGTGTAAACTGTTAAGCTTTGAAACAGAAACAAATCCTTAAATGCTTAATGCTGGCATTAGACTTTCCTACATGCATGTAGTTCTATATTTGCTCAGTAGAAGCAATAGATCTTTTTCTCCATAATGTGAACAATATATTTTCTTAAATATTTATGTGCTGCATTACTTAGAGCTTCATTAGAAACGCTTGATATTTGCCATAGGTAGGATTGGGACACTAGATTAAGTGAACTGATTTGGCCATAACTTTGTTTCTGTATCCTGTGGAACACACTGAACACACTACCATGAGATTATATCAGGTGATTTGAGAGTATCTGGTAAAAACTAACCACTATTAGACTCTGAAAACACTTTACAGCAACACAGTTTGATGGAACACACTTCCTGGACTCTCCCTAGATATATATGGGTCTCTATAAAGATCTGACTTGCAGTATTAAGCAAAGGTATTGTGGATTAAATTTGTACAAATATATTCTTAGTTTTCTGTGGTGGGATTTCATATAGGTTCTTATGTTAGGAACAAAAGTTGTCCCAATGACTGGAACTCAGCCATTGGGACATTCCAAGGAAACTCAGTACCTTTCATGAAGCAAATGTCTGTAAATGGTTATTGTAGAGAACATTCTTGGGGCTCTTTCTGAAAACATAACTGCATAGCCAGATGCAGACAGTTTAGGTGTTTGGCTAAGCTGTCTTTTGAGCTACAGGAGCAGGAAGTATTCCTAATCCTGAACATAAGCAGCTCAGTTAGGAAATCAAAGTGTTTGAGCAAAGAAAGAACACCTGCCTCTTAGGTGAACTGTTAGCATGGGTGTGTAGCTGTGCACAAACATTCCTTTCTTTTGACATTCAGTTGTCTTCATCTTGGAAATTACTCACATGCTGGCAAATAAAATCTCTGTGTTTGACCATACAGATACAGATCTGTCCCAAGCCTCTAAATAAAAGAACAAGATGGATATTACAACTGAGGCACGGGAGTAAAGATCTTTCTTCCAGAAATTGCCTTGTTCTTTCTCCTGTTGACTACTTTACTTAACCTTTGTTTACAAACGTATTTTTAGGATAAATAAGGGATATGAGGTCAGTGTTTATTTGTAATATTCAATGCAAAACTCAGCTTAAAGTGAAAGCAAGCCTGGGAGTCTAAAGGAAATGGTTCTTTTGTTTATTAACCAAGAGGGAATATTTTTCTGAATGGATGTGTTTAAAAGAAGTTTCCTGTTAAGCTCAATGAAATACAAGAATATATGCTGACTATAGCCAAGATTGCTACATGTTTTGGAGAAGTAAAGCTTGGGGGTTTTATGTTGATTTATTTTTCCTTTTACCTTTTTATACCATCTTTTTTGAGGAAAAGTACAAGCAGGAGAGAGCCCTAGGGGTTATAAAATATATTCTCAATATATTATAAAGAGCAGCAAATGTGTGAAGAAAAGTATATTTTCCCATAGTATTTGCTAGGTGTAGTCTGGTCTAAAGTCCATCAATGAAATACCTGGATATTTTTCTACACTACCTCTAGACAGGTTTAACAAAGTTTTCCACAAAAAAGATTTCAGAGCTTTATAAAAAGTACAACCCCCACTACAAACCAACACTTCAACTCCCCCATCCCTGCCCCCAAAAAAACCTCAAGAAACCTTACAACAAAGATAAATCAGAAGTGCAGAGGAGTGAAAGATGCTACCTATCTTGGCCTAATTTTAGATTTCATCTCCAAACAGCTACATCACTTGTCTGGCTGACTAACCACGAGGACACTGGTGGGTAAGTTGGAGGTGCAAAGCAGTTCCCTGCAAGTCACACTAACCACACACACTCACCAGTACCAGTAATGCTGGATAATCAGTGGGACACCACACTACAGCTACAGTGTCTCTGTGGGAGGCAATTGTCCTATCTGTCATAAACAAGGGCATTCATATATAACCAGGAACAATTCATCAGTTCTGAACAATTAATGGTATGATAACACATTTAATCTTTAATTGAAGTTGCAGACCTTATGAAATAATAAAACCGGGAGGCAGAAATAGTATAAAATATATTGATTTGTCAGTAATTGATTAAAAAAAAATCAAAAAACCACCCCATGAATCCTGCTCTCATTATGCCATCTCAGATTGATGTTTTGGGATATTATGTGCTTTTGCAACTAACTCATCTGTAATAAAGAGATGTGAACAGAGAAATACGACTCAGAAAAGGATTTAAAAGCACCAAAAAATCCAATACCTCAAAAATCTATTCATAGCTCATTGTCAATGAGAGAGGCCTTGCAGAAGAATGGTAAACAATCTCTTTTCTTGGTATTAGCAGAGCTGTGCAACAATCTTTAGAAGCCAAAATATTTTGCTGTGTTTGACCTAAGGTGAATAGCAGGGCTGAGCTCCCTGCGAGACTTTACACATTACTTATGTGCTTTCTATATTATTTTGAACATAATAGCAGATAAACCAAAGGATATTTGCACTTGTCCATTGTATTGTTGCAAAAAAATCCAGGTGGAGTTTTAATGTTAGTAAATTTTCACTACTATGATGAAAGGGGAATTGATGTCACTTTTCTTCTGATATGGAAACTCTGCTAGTGCCAGTCAAGTGAAACAACAAAACATATTCTAAACTCTGAATATGTAACACAGGTTACAGTGAGACTCTTCATGGATATAAACATTTTCTTCCATCAGCTGCTGAATAGAGGCATATCACAGAACCACAGAATATGCTGAGTTGGAAGGGACCCACAAGGATCATCAAGTCCAACTCCTGTCCCTATACATGACCATCCCCAAGAGTCATGCCAAGTGCCCAAGAGCATGGTCCAAATGCTTCTTGAACTCTGTCAGGCTTGTTGCTGTGACCACTGCCCTGGGGGCATGTTCCAGTGCTCAGCAACCCTCTGGGTGAAAACCCTTTTACTAATATCCAACCTAAAATACCCCTGACACAACTTCAGGCCATTCCCTCACTGGTCCTGTCACTGGTTGCCATGGAGAAGAATTCAGTGCCTGTCCTTCCTCTTCCCCTTGCAAGGAACTTGTAACTGCAATGAGGTCTCCTCTCAGTCTCCTCTTCTCCAGGCTGATCAGACCAAGTGACATCAGGCACTTCTCATATGGTTTCTCCTCATGACCTTTTATCATTGTCTCCCTCTTTTCAACACTCTCCAGTAGTTTAATGTCTTTTTTTATATTGTGGCACCCAAAACTGCCCCCAGCACTTGAGATGAGGCTGCCCCAGTGCAGAGCAGAGCAGGACAATCCCCTCCCTTGCTTGGCTGGTCACGCTGTGCCTGATGCTCCCCAGGACAGGGTTGGCCCTCCTGGCTGCCATGGCACTGCTGATTCATGTTCCACCTGACATGGACCAGGACCCCAAGTCCCTTTCTGTGGCACAGGTCTCCAGCATCTCATTCCCCATCTGTCTGTGCATTCAGTGTTGCCCCATCCCAGGTGTAGAATCTGACACTTTCCCTTGTTAAACTTCATGCAGTTGGTGATTGTTCTGTTCTGTAATTTGTCGAAGTCTCTCTGCAGGACATCCCTGCCTTCGAGGGATCAACATCTCCTCCCACTTTTGTATTGTCTGTGAATTTGCCTAGTATCCCTTCCAGTCCTGCACTCAAGTCATTTATG
Organism: Sitta carolinensis; assembly: GCA_032173965.1. Classification (NCBI taxonomy): domain Eukaryota; kingdom Metazoa; phylum Chordata; class Aves; order Passeriformes; family Sittidae; genus Sitta; species Sitta carolinensis. The sequence continues at coordinate 26,141,338 of CM063284.1, forward strand.
AAGATGTTGAAGAGCACAGGGCAGAGGATGAAGCCCTGTGTAACCTCACTACCATTACACATTGTTGAAACTAAGCGGTCTATTTAACTTGCTTTTTGGTCAGATTTTTGTTTAGCTGTTAATTTTTTAATGTAATCTCTGGTGCATATTGCAAAATAACCCAGCTCAGTTCTGGAAAAAGATGATTATACGCTACTAGCAAGGAGATAATGAGTGACCTTGATTACACCACCCAGAGTCTCATCTGATAGTCTCATCTGGTGCAGCTAGAGCTTACCTTATCCCCATAGTTGTACGAGTTGTGGCTGGGGTTTTTGGTTAGGACAGAAAACAGGTCTTTCTGCTTTACATGCTTTTGCTGGTGATAGTGGCACAAACATTGAGAAAAATGTAGCCCAGATTTGCCTATCAGTTCTTGAAACCCTTGACACTTGACATTTACAGTAGTGACCAGTGCAACATGCATGAGCATTAGTGGCATTGCTTTGACTTCCACGGTTATGATAAAGGTCTGTGGCTCTTTCAGATTTGCCTTCCTCTTCTCACCTCACATGTCAACCAGTGGAACAAGTTCTAGCTTTATTTATGCAGGTGGTCTCCATTGCCAGTCTGTGCCCATGCTTAAGCAAAATTCAATTTGGACCCTCCTGCTGTGAAGCTTGCCCATCTCCCTACACATAGTTCCTCTGCTCCTTTCCAAGGGCTTTCAGGAATACATATACAAAGTGGTTTTATTTGGTACAGTAGAAGATGTGTAGGGATTGAATACATTCTAGGTATGCACATTTATGTATGTACATGTATACATGTACAAAGTCCTATGGTATTCATTTTGCTTTAGTATAATGCAGAAGACAAAATGAGAGTGACATCTGGAAAAATACGTGATATACTTGGTCCAGCAGTTAAGTTTTCCTGTGTTATTAAGAAAGATCATCATGATGATGACTGTCACATCTCTGCTTCTGCAATTATCCCAGTCTCAGTTACTGCTTCACATTCTCTGAATCAGTATCCTGGGTTATGACCATTCATCTGGCATCTGAAGGAACTAAAAATCAAGATTGTAATCTGTTAAAGATTACTGGGTGTGCACCTATTTGGTTTGGCCTTGCTCTTCCTTTCTTCTGCTTGCTCTTCCTGGATAACTGTCTGTTACTACCCTATGCAGCCATATGTAGGTGCTTTGTGACACCTTAGATTTATCTTCTCTTTCACTGATGTGTAAGGGAGGAGAGACCCTGTCCACAACTACAGTCATCCAAAAGAATCCTACAAAATCAGGTGATTGCTATCCTGGGAACAGGTGTGTGAGGAAACTGTGAGGACTGTCAAGGTGTCTCAAGCACAGGGTGAGTCTTGAAGTGGCTCAGGTGTTGAGTGTTGGAAGAACATGGTGGGTGACTGGAGGTTGGTATGGAAGGCTGTATAGCTTAAAGAATGTTTTTCCATGTGTTGTTTTTTATTAAGGATTTTCTTCTTAGAAAGTGGACTGCCTTGTATTTTTTTTTAGTCCAGGTTACTATGCAGGATTGCCTGGACAGATGATAATGAGTTTTGATTCAGAGGTCTGCCAGGTAGGACAGACCATAGGCTCCTGTGAGTAAAGACCAATATTTCTTTGGATCAAAGTTAAGTGTAAAGAGGACATACATGAACACATATTGATAGGTATAAAAACATGTATGTGACTGTTAACTTGGCTTGCTTCTATGGAAGACCATACCATAAGAGGATTCTTAGCACTGCCTGTCTTTGATGGAGCTTTCAGTTTAGGGCTTGGACAGCTGAGTGACTTCTCATCAATTTCAAATGTTTCAAAACATTACAGGGTGTGCTAAAGACAGGGTCCTTTGTGAAAAGGGACATACCTGCATTCCAGATGAACCAAGAACTCAGAAAAGCACTGGCAGTGCTGTTCCTTGAACCAGGGCTGTCAGAATTCATTTTTTGTGACGTGAATAAAGTGTGGAGTGAGGTGAAGGAAAGTCTTTTGTCTTGAACAACAACAAAGGTTTTTGGAGGATTAAAAATGGTGTGACTTGTTGATATGTAACTAATCTGCTGTCTGTATGATTTGGGAAGAGAACCTTGGCCTTGGTTCTGTTCTCCCACTACCTCCCTACATCCACCTGTGAACCTGAGAATGTTGCATCCAATGTTGTGTGTTCAGTCCTGTGTGCTGTATTTCTAAATCCTGGTGACCTCTGATGACTTGGAATCTTCTCAGTGGGGGAAGAATTCTCCAGGATGTCACAACTTAAGTTATATCCAGAAAAATGATGTAAGCAGGACATAATACCTCTGGAGCGCTCTAGCCTGGCTACTTGGCAAAACATGTACTTGTTTTACAAGTACAAGGCCAAGATACACGGCCTTTTTGGGCTGCCAGATACCATGTGCACACACATGCAGTGAAAGACTGATAGACAAGTCCAGTTTTTGGTGTCCTTTTCCTTTGGTTATAAACTAATCAAAGACTGAGACTCAGGCAGGGCCAGTTAAGTTGTGGTTGGCCTCAGGATGCAATTGTGAAAGATGTGGTGAATCTTGGGAGGACAGCTGAAGGCCTGAGGCCATGTCAGGACATGGAGTGTGAGCTCATACAGTGTGGTCAGGAGTGTGGACAGTTGCCACAGGGCTGTAGTATGGGTATCCCTTGGTGGGAGAAACCTAAGTGAGTGACGAAAATGGCATGGCGACATTCTGAGCTTAAATTGTTGTACAGCCAGGGTGTCATTACAGAACATGAAAGTAATTTTATAAAAGTAATTAATTTACAAGTAGTCCCATTGACTGGAGAAATTTAATACTCATTGGAAAGTGTGTCTTACTATAATTCTTTTGGCATAACCCACATGAATACACTAACCCTTACCTGTGAAATGTTTCTGTGGGTTTTGTCCTGGATTTGACCTTTAGCTCATGGAAGTCCAGTTCATTAGATAGGGTTTTTTTGGTTGTTGTTATTTACTGTTTTTCAATAATCATCACTTCACAATACCACCACTAAGCAGAACTTGCATTTTACTTTTCTACATTTTGTAATGTTGAATGAGCCCCATCTCACTCCTTTGAAAGTCAAAGGGAGATTGCCACTAGGCAGTAAGCATGATAGATGCATAATTTGTAGTTGCATACATTTTCTATCTGATCCACTTTTCTCTCTGCTATTTAAAAAGTAAATGAACGGGAAGACCAGAACTCTAAAGGAGATAATGCACCAGTCTTGGGTAAAGCTTTATCTTGACTACCAAGCTGCCATGGCTCACAATAAAGTGAATCTTCTCCTTCTATGCAAACAATTAAAAATATTTGAAAGCCTTCGTAGGCCAAGCATTACAGGAATGCAGGTATTGCCAGACAGAAATCTTAATTTCAATCATATGCAAGACCTATAGTGTTAACATTCATAAGGAGTTTATGAATAGGAATCCAGAGGAAATTACCTGCCTTTTATCAATAGTCACTATTTCCTCTGTCTGCATAGAGGCTTGGAGGAGAATAGTTGGTATCTTTATTATGAAAATGTCAAGTTATTTCTTTTGCAGGTTTCTTGAGGGCATATGCTATGTTACAGCACAAAGAGTGCACATTCTCTGTGCACAGGGAACACAATGTCTTTTATAGTTTTTAATACTACCATTATGTGGAACAAAAAGTCACTGGCATTCTTGGCTTTCTTCACATAGAGGGGTTGCTCAGCTGTCGCTAGTCCTGTGATGGAGAAGCAACAATTGGAGTGCAAGATCTGCAAAGGAGATATTTGTAGGAAACCTCTGCTTACCTAGCCATAAATGTTGGCAATTCCATAATGGAAAAAAGTGATGGTTGGCTCAATTTCTCCTGCAATAGCCACTGAGACAGGTTTGTAGCTAGGCCTAATTTGCCTTTAGTAGCAATTTTAGACAGGTAGAACATGTGTAGAGTAACTGATGGCTTACACCAATGGAAAGGAAAGGAGGATTTTAGGACTAAAATGAACCCATTCTTTTAATTTTTTTCCTATTTTTCCTTTTTTATTATTTTTTTTTAATAGACATAGCTTTTGTTATTTTGGACCTTAAATTGGTTAGATGCTGGAAGGATATCATGGGGAAAGATTATTACAAACTTACCTTGTTCTTGTACTCTACGCTAAGCACCTTTTGTTAACTGGTGTTGAAAACAGACCTTTGGTCCCACCTGTGTGTGCTTGTTCTTCTGTGGGTGGTGGGGAACTTGCCTCACATGGTCATAGTTTCCTCTGAGTGGTGGAGGAAGGAAAATTGTTTTCTGTGCCACACCCTGAGATGGAGGGTAGCAACTGAGTCTGACTCTTTTCATGTCTGAATACAGCCCTTCGAGCAGAAACAAGAATCTGAACTGGTGCAAGCTAACTGTAATGAACTCTTTGCAGACAATTCTCTTTTCTGCAGCTAAAATACACTCATGCAGGTGGATAATCTATGCATGAGCATATTTTGATATGCATATTGACTATACTTTCCAACTTAAAGGGAACAGGTGTGTTATCTAAGAAACATCTGCCTCTGCTCCTGAGATTAAATATTCTGGTTCAGCTGATAAAAAATAAAATTGGCAAACTCTAAAAAATTAACATTTTTCTATGACAAACTTGAATTTGAGATTGGCCACCTGAAAAATGAGAAGCTCATTGGGGCTTAATTTTAATTTACTTTGTTCCTTTGCTGTTCAGGCAGCTTCTTTTCATTAAAAATATTTATAAAATATGTATTGCTGAATATTCCCTCTCATGAAGTTTTGTGGTCTGTTTTCATACTGTTTCTAATTCTGATATGATATGTTGTTCATCTTCCAGATCTGTAGGATATTTACAAACTCTGTGTGTTTCCAAAATCACTGAGTGTATTCTCAAATGTGCAAAGTTCATTTCAACTTTTAATTTTTTTTTTAATATAAAATTGTATCTGTATTTCAAAGCTTTAATTGAGATTTCAGCCATTTTTGTTTATGTAGAAGTTTGGTGTGTAACTGTATGTGTGACTCTGCATTTTTACATTAAGAGGATAGCATGTCTTAGAGGAAATGGTACAAAATAGGACATATACCTATGTAATGAAAGAATTCAAAGTATTTTTTTCCATACAGTGTGCTACAGGTTTATTTGAAATGTGGTTTTAATTTCGTTAAAATAGATAGACCTAATTTTCTACTCTTAGCACCAACATTGACATATCCATTTGTTGACCTGAACAACGATTGGAAAAACACTAGAGTATTACACTTACTCTTGGTGGGTGTAAATGACTACCTGAAGCCCCAAATGACAAATCAAGATCAGTGCTTATCTTGCAAATAGAAGACTAAGGAGCAGCTGGTCAACATGATTGAACCTAAAATGAGATTCTTCTGTCTGTGTTTAAACAGTTTAAGTTGTAAGATATAGTGAAAATCCAGTATTTCCTGTTTTGCTCAACAGGTATTTATAAGTGTTTGGTGCTTTTGAAATGAAAACTATTTATCTAAGTATCTTTTAATATCTAGGCCTCTCTAGGGATATCTAACTTCATAGTCCATTTTGGTATTTTAGTACTCATTGCAAACAAAAATAGCCCTAGATTCTATTTTTTTTTTATTTTAAAAAGGAAAAAAAAAAGGCTTGCTTTTCACCATATGTAATTCTAAATGCAGTATATATTTGCATTTCTCTGCATTTATAGATGTGTACTGGAAATGATGTTGAAAATAATACAGAAAAAGATTACAAACACTAAAAGTGAACACAATAACATCTTTGGATGTGATGATTTTTTGCAGCATGCACCATTTGTGAACATGAGTATCAGTTGCAGCTATTTGATCCATTTTTGCTTCTTTTACTTAAATTATTAAAGGGAACTTTAAAAACATGAAGAGTGTACATGTAAAAATGCCCAAGACTTGATATCAGGATGTGTTGATATCAGGGCATGTTGAGTGATCTCAATATTCATGTATGTGGGAGTACAGAGGTGAAAACAACTATGCTACTCTGTGTGGGAAACTGCTTCAGTAAATTCACTTGAGGTTGAAGAATTTATAAATTTTTGGTGTTGGTTCCCTCAAAAAAACATTGCTCCCCTTTCATTGTTCCAGGCGAATAAGCTGAAGTGGAAAAACTTTTTTTCTTTCCCTCTCTCTTTCTATATGTAAATGAAAAGATATGGGAAGTGAAATATTGATTTGTTTATAATGTGTACAAATTATATTTTCACAAATTAAAGTAAAAACACTTTATGAAAATTATTGAAGATGTGACAAACTTATTTATACTCCATTAATTTAATGCTGTTAGGGAGAATCACAGATCTTGATTAGTAAAATGCTGAATTACCTAGATTGTTCAATAGTATAAGTATGTCTTTATCCTCAGTGACAAAAAAACACAGTTCTGGCATTTTCACAGAATGCTGAAAAGAGATGTGAATTTTGGGGCCAAATCTAGCAGTTTCTTTTTGTTCATGGTGAGGAGGAGACAGATTCTTGTTGCAACAATGGGAAGGGGCAGGCAGGTGTAATTTCAGATGATCATGTGGTTTTTGAATGAGCTTGTTTATAGTGAGGAAGAGCTCTGTAAGAGAAGAGCAAGAGATTTTTGTTTGAATGTGTGGCTCAACTACACCTTCTAGACATCTACAGTGAATGTGATAAATTGTTTTGAAGGGTGTATTATGGTGAGCATTGAATCAGAGACTTTCCTTTCACATATCTTTTTGCTGACCTGATTGCTGGGGGAATTGATAAAAGGATCTGCCAAGGAGGAGCAGCAAAGGACAAAACTATCCGGTGAACAAGGGCAAAAGGTCTGAAACATTAATGGAAATGTGTATCATGATTTCCTTCTCATATACTCTGTATCAAATCTGCAAAACCTTAGAATTACTCCCCAGCTTCTGGATTTGTGTGTGTGACCTGAGCATTTCCTGATTTTTTTTTTTTTTTTCACCAGTTTTATTCTTCCTCTATTCCTATGCTTTCACTTTCCTAGAAGAAAGTGTCACAAGAGCTTTGGGGGAACTTCAATCGGCTCTGGGTAGATCCCCAACTGAGCAGTTGTGATCAGGGACTGTAGGCTGCCTCGCAGAGAGCATTCATTGCAGTCCGCGTATAGTCTGTGGGAGGAAACCCTTGCTTTTCAGCTGTGTCACTGGGATGAGCAGCACAACTTTGAGAGAAAAGGAAGTGGTTTCAAAGAACTAATCTCCTGTAGTTTTGGAGATTGCAGGTTCCATTGCCTTCCCTGTCCATGGACAAAAGCCATTGTTTTGTTGTTTAGTTAAGGGATAACCTTCTACCCTGGTCTTTTCCCCGTGCATTTCCTTTATCTAGGCTATGAGGATAAGCAAGGTGCTTTCCTTTGTATTTCTGGAAGTTCCCCATTTCGCAAACTTGCCGCAGGAGGAGGCTGTATTGTCTTTAGGCTTTCTTTGCACTGATGGTGTGGCAAATGCTGTTCGAGTACAACTAAGGATCGGGGCCATATGCTGACTGTCAGACAAGATTATTTCTCAGAACTATCCTCACAGAAGTGAGTCCTTTGATCATATCCCAAAGGCAAGAGCAAGAGGTTCTCTCTGGTCATATTAATATCATGCTGGTTTTCATTTATTTTTCAACGATGTTTTTTCCTTACTATGGTGAAAATCCTCATAAATAAATCATGGAGCATTAAACGACTCAGTATGGACTTGCTTTCAAAAGTACTTGCCTTTTAATTTAAGAATGCTTTAAAACTTATTTTAGATGACTCTGTGCTGGTATTATATCAAGTGTTCAGTGTCCAACAGCTGTGGCATTTTTGCTGGCTGCTTGCCTCTGTTGAGGAGATGCCTGAAACAGCTTTCTTGGAATATTAATTTCTGTAAAGAAGGTTGCTTACTCATGAATACCTTCTTTTAGACCATGGTGTAACTCATCAGTAGATCAGAGGGGGAGAACTCGTACTATTTAGCTACCTGAAGTGCTGTTGACACAAAGATAGATGGTGTCTAATATTGTAAGAACCCCATGACTGAGAAGTTTCCACTTCAGAAGTTTCTCTTCTAACAGATACAGAAGGTAAATTCTTTAATCAGGGAAAACATGGTGTCAAATTCAACATTAACACGTGTTCTGTGATAACTCCAAAGTCAACATCACCAACAATTGTGATTAGAATTATGATTTTATAAGTAAAGTATATCCAGTCAATGTGCTTTTTTCATGCCAAATCTGGAATTATGGGAGAACTCTCCCTCTACTAGCAAAAAATCTTTTCTCTCCTTTGTAAAAAAAGAGAAATATACAGTCTGAAGGTAGTCATGAGTAAATAATATACTTATGCAGTAGCTAAGCAAAATAAAATCTTGGTGCCTGTATTTTGAAATGGCTGTCAGCAAGTTAGTTGAAACGAGTTCAAAATCTATATGCAGATGAAGTCGTGTGTTGTGCCTGTCTACCTAACATTGGATAAATACAGCTGGATGAAATATTTTCTATGTAATTTAGATGTGTGTGTGTCACCAAGAAGGCTTCCAGGAGATGATGAGATTCTGGGGTGGAATGTGTGTGTCACAGCAATGTAAGATGGATCACAGGTGCTGATTTTTTTTCTGCTCAATAAGAAACTATTAGAACAATTCACATCAACAGAAATGGTTCTTCCACATGAGTATGGCCCATTAAATATGAAGTAGATTAAAATATTGGTCCTGCAAATATCTATAACTACCTACACATGCAGAAGTACTATTAAAATTAATGACATATTATATAGAATGCGTGTGCTCATGAATTTCTGTAAAATCAAACATGATGGATAGCATGAGCCTCTTACAGATTAAAAATTAGTAAAACAACAACATTTTACTGTTATTAGTATTTTCCTTTGTTTCACCCATTTTCATTTGTAATGTGACCGCTTTTTTCCAGGGAATTTTACCAGTGTTCTATATAATGTTAGACTAATTTATTTCTTTCTTCTCCAATCTCTTTTTATCCTTCTAGAACTCTTTTGCAAGACTTTTTCTCCTCATTTAATTTTTTTTTTTTTGTACTATTTCTCTGTTCAAGGTTTATTATTGCTCTTTTTTTTTTTTTTTTTTTTTTTTTTTTTTTTGGTACTGTTACACATCTATGTATTTTTCTTGGTTTCTAAAACTGTTTAACCCTTTCCCATCTATTTATCTTTCTCATGCTTTCTCACTTATGCCATTGTATTCTCTATGGCCTTTGTCCCACGTTTTATTAAAGGTGTAAAGGAAATCACAGAAAACCTACATATAGTAATCACTGAACACACAATTAAACATAGTTTTTATGACAGTCAGCATATTTCAAGAGTATTAGTAATTCTTAAATTACAGTGATAAGGGAAATAGATATATAAGGTCTAGAATTTTTATTCTGTTTAACAAAGTAATTTTTTAAAATATACAGCTGTTAATCCATAGAAAATCTAGTAATTTTGTATTAGAGCATCTAATAAATAGCATTACTTTGAGCCAATTGTTTAGGTCTATAAATAGCATCAACATAAAAGAGTGAAAATTTGTCAAGATTGAGGAAAAATTGCCGATGAAAGCCCTTTAATGAGGTTTGAAATATACATCCTTCTGAATTGCTTTGCTCTCTTGCATGTTTTGTAAGGCTGGTTAGGTGTGAACTGCATCATTAGTCTTTAAGAAATGGTCAATTACTGGGAACTGCAAATTAGCTCTACCTGTCAGTGCTTCCAAAGGGAAAGCTTTGCTCATCTGCAATATGGGAAACAAGAGGGGAACTAAATGTCATGGGAATCTCTAAATCAGCTGTGACAACAAGCAAATCTATCTTCAAAGAAGATCAAGACTCTAGCCCTTCCTGCTGGAATGGAATTTAAAAGGAAAAATGGACAAGTTCAGAAGCAGCACTGCAGAATAAGACTTTAATATTACCAACAGATCAAAGGAAATGGACTGATAGAAAATAGATGAACTAGACAAACTAAGAGAACAGCCTGCCTCATAAACCTAATCTGAACCACAGGTTGTATTCCTAAACTTTTATTTCTGTCTTTTCACCAGCCACTTGCCCAAGCATTCTTCAAGGTTTGAAGAATGTCCTTGTCTTTCCTACACTGTTGCAGAGTGGCCCATGAAATACAGGGGTTCTACCTCATGTCTGGAATCTGGAGGCAAGGCAGTAGGCAGCAGTAGGAAAATCCTACACTCTTCTCTTATCTTGGCATCCTAAAATATTCTCAAAACAGAACATTGTGGGAGTATGGAGTATGAAATATGGGTCTGTCTTCTAGAGTTTTGGCTAAAGCAACTAGGCTTGTCCAAATAATTTTATGTCTATTTCAGTTTTGGGAAAATTTCTAGAGACTCCAATGATCCTGTAGACTAAATCTCTGTCAGCCAGAATGAAATATTAAACACCTGGTTCATGTGCAGAGACCTATTTAGTTCAATATTGTTCTCATTAGGAAAGATTTTTGTGAACATTTGTTATGCCACTTAATTTGATCATTGCTTTTATAGAAGAAATGCTTTCCTTGTTTTGTTGCCTTCTGGTGACTTTTTCTAGACTGTAAGGCAAGGTGAACAAGTGGGGAACTCTGCCTTGGATGTGATGACACCAGAACAAGTGATGTAAAATTTCATGTCCACCTGGCTATTGATGCAGGAAAAATCAGATAAGTTCAGTTTTCCAGTTGAAGTATACTTAATGTAGTATGACTTAATTAGGTCGACTGAGCAATAGTACTTCATGCTTGCTGAGGACCTGACAAAGAAGAAAAGCAAGATTTTCAGAAATTCAAATTGTTACTGTGGTTCAAGAATTTTAAAAAATTTCAACCTGGAATATATTCAGCCTTTAGGCTGGAATAAATTTTCTCTTAGGAATCCTGAATTTCTTTGCTGGAAGGGGGTAGGAGTAACAGAGACTTGTTTATTTGTTTCACCATTGAGAACCAAGACAGTTGTTTGTGACTGTGCCTAAGGAGAAGCTGTTACTTTGAAAAGTTTCTGGCATTGCACAAATGTTCAGCAAATAGTAATGTTCTATACTTGGAAATTATGTTGAGGAATATAATGGACAGTTTTCAATGTATGACTGAAAACAGGATGTGACTTTGTGGGTCTTCCCAAAAATCATGGGAATGATTAATTTCTCTGCTGGCTATGGTTAGGATGGAATTAATTTTCTTTAAAGCATCCTGTATGGTGCTGCATTTTGGATTTGTCATGAAAACATTGCTGATAACACACCAACGTTTTAGCTCTTGCTGAACTTCACTTGCACAGTGTCATATAAAGTCATGTACAGCAATAAAACTAAAGGGCAGTTTTTCCAAAGTAGACATTGTTCAGACTAGCTGGAGATTGGTCTGTTTGTGGGAGGTGGTGAGCAATTGACTTTGCATCACTTTATTTATTTATTTATTTTTAATTAAAAATTATTTTACTCTATTAACAAAGCCTTTATTATGACCCATAAGGTTTTTCTTGCTTTAGCCATTCTGATTACATCCTTCCTCCTTCTGGGGAGAGAGTGACAGACTGGCTGGGTGGAAACTTGTCTACTTCATGGGGTCATTCCATCACAATTTCCAGCTAGGTCAGGATTGCTGGTAAATATTGAATGAGACGCGAGCAATATTATCTGAATATTCTTATTTTCAAGTTCTTCTTTTTAGTCTGTGTGTTCTGCAACAGATCACTTCCTCAACCATGTGTAATGCTGAAGAGAGGGACTAGGAACTTCTACTGCTGGAAAAAGATGATTCTCAGCTATAAGATTTTAATTTGCCTAAGGGAGGTGTCCAGAAGGACCCCATTGTAGAATGACCCAAGAAATAGATCACAGCATAAGCCTAGCTGCATGCTGGGGAAATGCTGAAGTTATATGCAGCAAACTGTGAGTGAATATGGAGTGTAGTTAATGGTATCTTTTAGGAAAAACCCCATACTTCTGCCTTTCCCTTTACTATTTTGATTACTAGAATTTGCAGAGATCACTGTTATAAAGGTAATGGTAGTGATCACTAATTTGCAGTTGTTTCTGGAAGGTGGTTTGGTAGAACTGTAGTTGATAGTAGAACTGGAAAGAGAAGGTATGTGAGGAGATAGTTTCTTTTTGCTCACAATTTACAGTGAGGCTAGGCTTGGATTCAACAGGCAAATGAACATATGTCTCTGAAAACACAAGATGGGACATAAAAAGGACAATATACTCAATAGTATTCTGTGTCCTTAAGACAGAGGGTCTGGAAAGTTTCCTGAACTGTTCCTCCACATGTGAATGAAAGTTTTATGCAGGAATATTGAGAGGCTGCTGGTTTACAGTAGCTTCTCATTTAACATTTATGAAGCATTGGATATCTTTTAGCTCATCATTGTATAGCACCATTTTTACAGGGATTTCAACTTGCTGTAGGGAAAGAAGAGCTAACCATCACTTATAACATCAATAGATACAGAAAATGAGGCTAGAAAACTAAATGTCATGGCCAAGGTCAAACAGAAAGGAATGGTAGAATTGGGATTTAAACCCACTTCTCTCCCAGGTGTCTTAACACAGAACTAATCTTCCATTCTTTGTCTTAAAGGTAATTTATTATGTAAGTCAAGTTCTTGGTATATTACTCCTAAGAAGTAGCAGGGTAATAAAGATAATTAAGCAGATGTTCGAATCACTAAATGAGTGTCATTTTTTGTTTGAAGGCTATCCCAACACGAACTCAGATTTTAGTCTCTTGTGAAAATGTCTGATATAATGCTGAGTTTTAATAGAGTACCAGAGAGATGAATATTTAGCTACCTTCAATGTATTCAGCTATTTGATTAATTGAAGAGCTCAGCAGTCAGCGGACATCTCATTAGCCAATTCACGTAGGCATGCTGTGACTATTTTGGATCACATATCCACAATTCAAATTGATGGTAAAAGTCCAATTAAAAAGTAAATGTATTTTCATACATTGTAGCAGTGGTGTTGTCATGTAGCTTGGGTTTTTCCTTTTATTTAATTTCCAATTACTCATGTTAATGATGTGCTCCAGCATGTGAGAAACTAATGTTCTTATTTCGAGCTCTGCTTAGAGAAATTGTCAGGCAACCTTTCCCCTCCTGTTCTGCTCTGCTGCTGAAAAGTTGTGTACTTTGACTACATGTGCAGAGGTTATTGTGCCAGATGGTGTGGTTGTTTCTAGGATGTGAAAAACCACAGAGAGATCCCTGAAATATATCCCTTATGTCATAAAACATCACTTTAACTGGCTTTCAGTGATGGGTCTTATATGTAAATTAAGGTGTAGAGAGCCAAAATGTACCTAACATTGAATGTCAAAAGGTCAGCTGATACATTTCTGAATTTATCTTCAATATTAGACTACTTTTAAGCAGTGTTCTTTACTGACATTAGTTTCCTGTTTTAGTTTATTGTTTAAAAGTCAGAATGTTAATTTATCCATCAAAATCATGGTCTGTCTCTATGTTTATTTTGTTATTGATTATGCATAGAGATTATAGAATGTATTTGCTAGTATTTCAAACTAGATAAGATTATACAGCTTTACTGAAGTAATGCAAAGCTTCCACAAATATAGGTTTACTCTGAATTACATCAGAGCTGAAGCAAAGCATTAGGAAGTTGTGTCTGGTTTCCTATTTACCCTCTCCCAACTCTTCAAGAAAACAAACTAAAGAGGAATTTTTCTGATGGTTTAGATCCACAAACAATCCTTGATTTATAAGAAGCAAATTTCAGTGCTGGAACAGGGACTGGGCAGGAGAGGGGACTCTTTCAAATGTAATCATCAGTTCTGTTGGTTGAAATATTTTATGAGTTTGAAAGACCCTCATACCCCAGTAAGAACGTGCAGAGGAGGTATGGCATACTTCCATTGTCAGTGAACTCTGCTAGCTGGTGTAGGTAGGGGAAATTTAGGATTCTACAAGTCTGTCTCTGTATAATTCAAGGGTGGCATTTGACCTCGCTGACCTGCAGGTGAGTTCTTGGTCATCATGAAAGGGCTTTGTAAGCCGTACATGAGATCCCTTTTCTCCCTGGGTGCTTGTGTTCTACCATGCAGCAGCTGAGCTTCATTCAGTACACCAGTGAATTCAATCTTGTGTAGGAGTCCTTCTTGCACCAACTGACCACAAAAGTGTGGTCACATTTTCACAGTGTCTGTGAATATGTATATTCTACATTATTTTTTCCATATATATGTGCATTTCCTTTTCCCAAAGGCTCTTTGAGCAGCTGATAGACATGCATGCCTGTGTATTTGGCTCCAAAAAAGATCTACAACAGTTGAATGCCAGGCAGGTCAGCAATGAACCTGAGTGGGTTAAGTCACAGCCCTTTGTGGCATATAAATTCCTTATTTCCTATTTCAGTGGAAAGCTGCTAATATCTGATGTAAACTTCAGATCCCAGAAACTATTGCAGATCTTTATTTAATCTACCCACTCAGTGTGTGAACTTGAGCATTCACCTCAGCTTGTTAATTGTACAGGGAGAGAAAAAGGAACAGAAAATATTTGGCAGTAACTGTAGACCTACATTTGCAACTTTTTCCGATCTGTTCTGGAATTCAAGCTTTCTTTTCCTTTGACAGTTTGTAAGTGTGTATAATTCAAGATCCTTTCATTTAGATGTTGGCAACATGGTTGCTACTTCAATATTTTTGATGTTTCATGGTCAGCTTCCTTCATCTTTAGCATACTTCAATTAGTGAGAAAGCCAGGGCTTTGAGTAAAAGCGTTTCATTTGTAAATCCCCACACAATGAGGAGATGAACATGGGTACTATGAATAGAGTTTAATGAGAAGCAGCAGACTGATCCATTCACATTGGCACAGACTTCTGAAGTTCATCATTCAGTGCCTAAAACTAGCATTTTACTAACTAACTTGCTATATACATTAAACAAAATCGACATTTAAGATTAACATTTGTCATTTGTCATTTTGTCAGGCAAACTGAGAAAACATAATTTTAATTCTGCAGACGTTTATCTTTATTAATATCTCAAAACTTAACAGAGGGTTACTTTACTTTTCTTTTATACATAAAAATACCTTGTTGCTTTGAGAACACTGACTAGTCAGTAATTTGTGTCTACCCAATATTCATTTAAGAATGATTTATTCATTGTGATTAGTAATCAGATCTGGGTAAGAGACATTAAAAAAAAAAAGTAAAATATTCCTCTGCCTCTGAATTATTTCTTGCTTTTAAGGCAGAGGAAAAGTAAAACAGGTCATCAAGAAATTAGATACATAAAGATGAGAGGTGAGATAATGAGCTCATTTGCATTGCATTCAGGATTTGTTTTGAACTTCAAAACATGAGATCATAAACCAGTCAACATTTAAATACTGCCAGCTATATGAAAGGCTAAATCAAAAATGGGCTTTGTTTTTTTTTTATCTTCTAACAATTATTTTCTCACTGGATGTTTTCTGTCTTTCATTTGGTGATCTCTGAATGTGAAGTTCTGTCTTCTATTCTTTATTTCTTTTTTAAAAAAACAAACCAACAAACCAAACTCCATAAATAAATTCTGGAGTTTACTGTAAATAGCATTTAGTGGAGAGTAGAATAGAAGCTATACTGAAAGTCTAGGTGTTGGGTTATTCAAAGTAGCTCTCCTTTAAAAAATGCTTTGCTACTGGTACAGTTCAGAGCTTGACTTTGGGCAAATGAAACTTGTTCTACATATCAGATAAAAAGAGCTAAGGTAAGGATGTCAAATACAGTTTTCCCATGTTTTAGGCCTTCAGTTTTCCCATTTTATGGGCCTTTCACAGTAGTGCTTATATCTAGGCATTAGACAGATATACTATTCAGACTTCTGGGAGGGCAGAAGGAAAAGGAAGGATTTCTTTTCTATATTGGGGCTTTACAATCTGCCACAAGGTGGTGGAGAATAGACAGGACAGCTGTACTTGCCCTATTCCAGGAGTAAGCCAAAGGACAATCTAAGCTTGCGGTTAAGATGGTGGAGCGTATGTTGGCATGTATGTTAAGGTGTTGCTAGTAAGATTTACATCTTTATCCTTCTACTTCTCCCCATTTAATTTCTTCGTAGAGGATAAGTTTCTTCTCCATGTTTTGCTGATTAGATTACTTCTCATATCCTTGGTAAGTCTGGACATGGGTTGTATGCCTCTTAAGTCCCCTTTTCCAATTACTTGGATGAAGCCTTCTTGCTCTTCTCACAGCAGAGAAATTCATTTTCTGAGCAGAACCAGGCAAGAACCTATGTTTCACCAGGAATTTCCTCTCTTTCCCTGAACGGTCAGAAAAGGCAATTTGTGACAATTTTAGCTTGCTGTGATAAATGATAGCTCTACTGGCTCATCTTTATAGTGGAGGAGAGAGCTTAAAGACATAAGAGGATAACTTTTCAGGGATGCACAGATTTACTCAAAAAAATAACATCAGAAAAGGGCACCATATTTTTCCTTAGGTTTTTTTTCCCCCCCATTGTTTGAAACTAGCCCATGTCCTAACTACCATGGTTCTGTAAAGTCACTTGATTTTTCCATTATCTAGGTTATCTGTTCAAATTTGGTCCAAGATGTTACTTGGCCCAATCTTCTGTAAATTAGAAGTGCTTGACTAGGAGTACTGCCATATACTCAGCAACCATAAAAGGAAACACAAGCTTTGCCAGTATAAAAATGGAGACAAAGACAAAACCCAAAATGATGTGAGTAAAAAGCAGTTCAGGTGACTTTTTGCAGAAAGCCTACAGGAGTCTCCAGTCAGCCTCACTGGAAAACCTGCTATTCCTGCTTGCAATCTATTTTCCATTGAATATAATCAGCAAAACAAACACAAAATAATCTTGTTAGTTGCAGACTGCTGTGTTGGCACCTGAACGACACCTAATGTGCCAGCTGCTGCTTTGTTTTGTTTTGTTTGTTTGTTTGTTTCTTGCTGTATTAATGGCTTTTACATCACTTTTATTATCCAGTGAAAATATAAAAAAGATCATTCAGGTTGTGTGGATGCCAAGATGGTTTTGTGGAGAAATTTGGCTGCATAGCATCCATTTTTGGAATTGGTGATCATTGTATATTTTCACTTGATTACAACTGTGCAAAATATGTGGCCTGTTAACTGCTTTGAGTGGTCATGAGGGATCCTCTCTGGGTTTTGTAAGGGTACCTGTTCACTGCATCACTTTAAAACAGGTACTTTGCTGGATTGCTGCCATCACCCTGAACAATCATTCTATGCCTCTCTTAATACTATCTTCCTTTCCCCAAGAAAGTATGGTTTCAAACATGCAAAAATCTTTTGTGGTAAGATAAAAGAAAGAGAAAAGTATGAGATGTTTATTTGCATCAGCATTTCAGATAATTTCTTTTGTTTGCTTTCATCCTCAACAGGCTTTCTCAGATATATTACCATCTTTCATTCCTGGACAGTGAAAGTAGTGTGAGAAAATCAAATATTAGATTATTTTGACCCTTAAGAGACTAATCAGAAAAAATGCTTATAAATGTGAAAGCTGAGATATTATTTTGTTAAATCTAGTTGGAGAGGCTTGATTTACAGATCATATACTTTCCCAGGTGAAATTAGTGGTAATTTCTGAAGCTGGTAAGGGACGAAGTTTAGGACTTGGAAGAATTTTTTAATAGCTGTGGAGGAGAAAATCTCAGATAGCTAAGCACTAGTTATGGCCTTTGTGCACAAAATGACTATTGCTTATCAAATAATTCTCATAGCTCTCACATATATAATAAGCATAGATCTTCACATACCTTTTAGCATTTACAGTGTCTGTGGGGGATTTTAAAATCATAGCGCAGTAATTTAGATGGGAAAATTTGATTTATTTTTATTTTGTATATTGTCCAGAGGCCTTTCCTCAAGCAATAATAAAGTTCATATTTCTGATAAAAGCTTCATACAGTATTTATGGTTTTAAAAGGGTTTTAGATTGAGAGTATTTATGAAACACTTCATAAAAATCCTTGTTTAGAAATGTTGGGATAACAGTTGTCCATTACACCAATAACGGTATTAAAAAAACAACATACCATTAATATTGTTTTTACATCTTCCAGCCTAAGTCATAAAACTTAACCAAAGCAGTCTCAACCTCTCATTCTCCACATTGTTATTTTTTGGGTGAAATACATTTCAGGAATAAAATAGATGAGTGGTTTATGGCATGTGATTAAACATGATCAGTAATATAAATGAATATATATGGAGAACAAAAATATGGACAAACTTATGTCAACAGAGACAAACAAATAGTCTTTGAGTGAATAAGCATACATGGCTTTTTGATACAACAGGACACGGAGCTTTTATAATCATTAGTACCCGTGTTTGCCACTTGCTTGCTTTCCAGTCTGCATGGTTTATTGCATATTATAATTTGAAAAGATTATGTTACCAGGGTAATGAACAATAAAAAAAATTGCAATTCATCCTAATAAGCTTGAATGGTAACCCGCATGCCTTGGACATTTCTAGCCAGGCATAATTTATCCACATCTTTGGCTGTGAAACAGTGTGGATCTTCTTAACTGAGTCCCTGACAGATGGTTTAAGCTTTTTCAGGACTACATTTCCAATCACTTTGCCCATATTGCAAAATTGGCCTTGAAAAAGGGTAAAGAGTTGTTATGCTGCATTAACATCTCTTCTGAATTGCTTGCTGTGAAGGACATGAAAAAGAAGGAAATCAGAAAAGCAATGTTTTAAAAATACACTTTTGAAAGTTACAAATGTTGGATAGGATGATGATCTTAATTTATGTCCCTCACCTCAATTAGAATGTGAATGTGGTCACATTATGTGTGATAATGAAAACACAACCTGTTACCTTGTTTCATAAATGATTCAGATGGCATTCATGGTATAAGAAGTATTAAAAGTGCCGTAATTAGAAAGACTTATAGTCTTAAACCCTACTGATGGATAGCACAATTAACTGCTATTGTATGAACTGGGATTTCTGTGTTTCTCTCTCAAGATTTTTGCTACTCTGAGTGGAAAGGCTCAAATACCTGCATTCATTTCTGCATGAAACATAGATTGATTGCACATACATTGCCAAATTTTCATTTTCCTTTGCAGCTTCAGCTGACTGGCTTCTTCATACAAACTGCTGTTCTTTTCTTCTTGCCACCTTTTAGTTTATGATAAAAATCAATGAAAGCTGAAACCTTCCACAGTCATCTATAAAATGCAATTACTGTATACAACACACAGTAAAGCTCCCATGGTGTATACGTTGAGACATAATTTATGCCACTTACCTCCAGAGAGGTATTGATCCTACTCTATGAATATCTTACAAAAGGGATGTTGAATGCAGGCTCAAGGAAATATGTGGTTATTGGGACTGATCTGTAATTTGATTAATAATGACCTAATTCTTGAACTCTGTTCCTTACTGCACTGTTTTCTGTGACTGAACCTTTTATTCTTGAATATTGCCCCTGTTGATCCCCTGCAGAGGTCCACCCTTCCTTACTGTCCCTTGGAAGCACAGTGGTCCCTGTGATCCACACCAAAGGAGCCATAGGAGAAAGCTGAAGTGACCTGGCAGATTTCTTTTTTATTTTTTAAATGGCTTACAATCTTTTCTAACCTTGAAAATAGAAGTTGTCCAGGACAGCCTTCTCCCATTTTGTGATGGGGTCCAGTTCTTAGTTTCCTGCTGTGTATAAGAAAGAAAATAAAAAACCAACAAAACCCCTGCTTTTAGGTAGTTGTGGACAGTGATAAGGCTTCTTCTGTGCCTTCTCCTCTCCAGACTAAACACCACCAGCTCCCTCAGCTGCTTCTCATCATATTTATGTTCCACACTTTTCACCAGCTCTGTTGCCCTTCTCTGGACACACTCCAGCTCCCTAGTGTCTTTCTTGTGATGCAGGGTCCAAAACTGAACCGTTGTTTTGAGGTGCAGCCTCACTGGTGCCAAGTACAGGGGGACAATCACTCCCTTGGTGCTGCTGACCAGAATAATTTTACTGCAAGCCAAGATGTCATTTGCCTTCTTGGCCACCTGGGCATCCTGCTGGCTCATGTTCAACTGGCTGTAAACCAGGTCCTAAGGTGTCTTTTCAGCCACTCTGCCCTAGCCTGTAGTGCTCCATGGGGTTGTTGTGACCCAAGCACAGGACTCAGAATGTTTCCTTGTTGAATATCTTACCATCATTACTTGACACATCAATCCACCCTGTCCAGATCACTTTGCAGAGCCTCCCTGCCTTCCAGCAGATCAACATGCCTGCCCAGCTTGATGTCTCCTGCAAACTGTCTGGAGGCAAACTCAATCCCCTTGCCCAGATCTTTGATAAAGATATTAAACAGGGTACTGAGACCTGGGTAACACCACTAGTGACTGGTTGCCATCTGGATTTAACTCTATTCACCACCACTCTTTGGGCTGAGCCTCTTTATTACACGGTGAACAGTACATCTATCCAAGTAATGAAACACCAGGAAAGCCCTTCAAGAATGATATAAAACTGAAAGTGGGGGGAATTTATGTAAACCTTTCAGTGTTCTGGTGTTGGGTAATATTTGCATAGCAAAATAATGAGAAATAAACCACTCCTGCAAGAATAAACCTCTGCTAATCAGTGTCTTAGCCCCTTGTCTCGGGTAAATTCCTCAAATAAAGAGTTGTTGAGTGGTGTCTCTGACATGACAGTTCCCATTTCAAAGTTCACTCTCCTTGAGATGCTACAAGAATGTTAGCAATTTGCTGTATCATATGTAAAAAACGTGTATTCATAGAATGAGAGTTCAGGAGAGTTTAATTCACTTTGGGCAGAGACCTGGGGAGGAGGTAAGCTTCTCTATTATATGATTACAGTAAATAGTTCAACCTTTTTCTGACATAAATATTCTGGTTTGGGTTTTGACAGAAGTTAATTGTCTGTTGTGACTGCATTGCAGTTGTTGAGTATTACAGTGGGGCATGGGAAAATAATATTTATTGAAAATGAGAGAAATTACCTGTTAAAGAATGCTAAAAATATATTTCTGGCTCAGATTCACCTAAACTAAATCAAAGTAGAAACACACATGATAAGGGGCATTTTTCTCTTGATCTGTTTATTGGTGGGGTTTTCAACAAAGCATAAGCTCATATTATCGGTTTGGAAAACTAAGTGGTGCCCGAGTAGCAATTGAATGAAAAGTAAACTAAACCACAAATAGCATCCTTATACATACAGACCCAGCACCCCCCCCAAAAAAAAAAAAAAAAAAAGCAAAAAAAAAGCCCCAAACCCGAGTGAACCCAAAACTCAGCCTAAGAAATTTAAATCAGGAACTGAATTTGATTTTACAATGCTTTTTATTTTGCCAATCATATTATTAGGGAAACCTAGTCTCAGTGAAGCAAATGCTGGTGTCTCTGTGCATTTCTCCAAGCAAGGATTACAGCTCTGAGTTGTGCAGCCAGAAGTGTTACCTGCTTTGGCAAAATCTCATCATGGCTTTCTGCATTGGTTTCTCCATCTATGAGATGCTCTGTATCTTTTCTTAAAGATAAAAGACAGAATTACTTTGAAAAGTATCTGTTGAGGCTATGAAGCTTAACTGTGTTTTTAATAAGAGATAAAGAGCCATCAATACTGTGGGAAGCAATTCAACTCTTCTAATTTCTTTGCTGACTTAATTTTTTTTTTTCTTCAATATATTTTGTACAGTTTTATCCACTCCGTTTTTTTTGATATTGAGATGATGACACTAATGAGTAAAATGCCTGACACAGATTGGTAGTCCAGCCCAGATATGGGATGGAAGTCCAGTCCATAAAGTCAAATCCAACCAGAAAATTCTTATACCATGAGTGAGCTTGACATTTCATTTGAAAACAGAGAGGAAAAATAGCAAAGTGAACATTTTTAGAACTCAGCCACTGCATCTAGGAATTTGTGAAAAAAACTTATTTGGTAAGCTGGAGAAATCGAGTTTTGGAAATTACTAAAGAAGTAAGGAAGTGTTAAAGGTTTGACGTTGGTACAAGGTCAGTGTTCTTATAACGATATACTGTCTTTGGTATTTGTTGTGAGATGTGACTAAAAATAGAGTAAAATAGTTTTTAATTTAGAAAGCAAGAGAAAAAATTTTATTACTAATAATAGGTAAAGAAAATACATACAGAAGAACATGGAAACTTTTAAAAAAACACTCTTCCTCTCCCTCCTTCCCAGTTTTTAACTTAACAAAACAAACTGAAAATTTCTTATCACGTTACTACTTTTTAGATAATTAATCTTCAGTCTATTACTACTTTTCTGATAATCAGTACTCAGTTCGTTGAGGAGAGATAGGAGTCTTTCTTGCACTATATCGTGGCTTCTTTTTTTATGTCTAGTGTTCTCACTACTGTGTATGGACTAGAGTTGTTTCTAGGGTTTCTCTTTTTAAAGATGTTTTGGTTAGTTCTAAGAAACGACAGCTTTTCAAATTTTGGGATACTTCTCATCTCTGTTTATACTACTGTCTACTCTTGGCTTTAAGCCAATGTCTCTTTCTATATGCAGTTTCTACGTTATAGGAAAAAAATGAGTCTGTCTATGGTTATACAAAAGAGTTTAGTTAAAGTCACTCTATCATCTCTTCTTACTTAGGATTCTTTTCAGTATTCTTACTCTATTATCTTTGCTTAATTTTTTTTATCTTTCTTTTTTAAATTCAGGAGGATTAGTATTTATAAAGTTTCTATTATTTACGAAAAGGGTTAAAATCTTGGGTTTTGTTTCTCTAGAACTCTCACGGTATTTTTGTTGTTGGGCATTCTTCTCACGCCACTCTTCCATACTTCTTTGGCCGTGTTGTCTAGTTGTTGATATCAAATTTCAAGGTGACGAAAATCACAGACACAGTTTTTCTCAGTCTCTCTCTCCGGGGGGGAGGGGGGGGGGGAAAGGGAAAAGAAGGTTGTTTGACGTTTTTCCAGGTTCTTGTACTTTCTCTACTCTTCTATTCTGTAGGATTTTTTTCTCCCCTCTGTGCCTGAGGTTCTGGCCTTACCTCACCCAGGCCGTATGGCTTCTCCTCCCCCGCCCAGCCAGTTGTTGGGTAGGGGAGATCCTTCCGTCTTCAGGGATTGGAACTAAGAGAGAGCTTTCTGGGGAGTCCTCTGTTTTTAACCCCTTGTGTTCTCAGAGGCGGATCCTTGTCTTCAGTGGCCACACCAGGTGCCAGTTTTTAAACTTGAGTACTCATTGGTTTGACCACTGAAGTTCAGAAAAAAACTCATTTTTTCCAAACTACGACAGGAAGCTTGGTTCAATCAAATGGTCACAGATTGACCAAAATATCTCAATATGATTTAACCTTGGAAAAGATCAAATGTTCCTAAAGCAAGTCAGATAAGGTACTTCTAGTGAGAGGGAAAATTATATTACTGGCATTTTATCTGGAAAATTATGTGCAATTCTAGTAATTCATATTCAAGGAAGAAATAAATGACTGGGAAATGCCAGACTTTTTTGTTTGTTTGTTTGTTTGTTTGTTTGCTTTTGAGAGGAGATTAAAAGATGGCTTGTTAGGCCTAGGAGAAAGAGGTTATGTCCGCTGTATTTAATAGATCCTGGGGTAAGTGCGAAGGAAGAAAAAACACTTCCTTCAGCTGAACAACAACGTTGCCATAAAAATCAATGTGTTACATCTGCCCATATGCAAATTCAGGCTGGAAATCATCTAGCAATCAGAGAAGTGGATTCTGGAGCATCTGACCAGTTGGGAGAGCTAAATGAAGACCTTAATTCGTATTAATAAGGATTTTGATCCATTCTAAAAGACATGATGGGATGTGGTGCCTGTAGTAGCTTATCAGGATCCTTCCTTTGCAACTATGCCTTTTAACTGATATGAACTAAATCTACCCGTTGAAAAGGATGTGATGCTACTGACTTCTGTTTGATTGCAGACCTATATTAAGAGTAGCAATACTTTACATTTAAAATGCAAATGATGCTTTGAAGAGAGTATAGGAGATTTAAAAAAAGTCCTAATTACAACCACAGCTAGTAGATTCATATGAACTCACTCTCTTGGGTGGAGGCTTAAGAGAGGGGTCAGGGATCTATGGTTTTTCTGAAGCCAGAAATTCAGCTAGAATAGCTTTAAGCTGAAATCTCTTGAGAACATTAGATGAACCAGAGTGCGACAAAATGCAGCCATTTTGCAAATTTTTCCTTGCTACACACACTGCCCAAGGACTGTAAGAGAGGGCAGAATGGAGGATACGTAGTGATATCTTGTTTGGAAATTTCCTATTTAGTGGAAGTTTTATCAGATGCCTGGCTGCCTCTGCCACCTTTTCAGCTTCTGTAATGAAACCAAACTTCCTGTACTTGCCCATGTAAATTCTAGTTTGCTAAGCGCAAGTCTCTATTATTGCAGAGTAAATGCTGAACAAGTTTTATATACCTGAGAAATTTGCTCTGTAAATTTTCGTTCATTTGTATCTGAGTTCAGGAGATATCAGCTGTGGCCAATGTTGCTGTGATTCCAAAGCAAAGTTCGGTCTAGCTTGAATGTCCCAGAATGGATCAGACAATGCAGATGTGTCCTCAGTTTGATCAGCAGCTTATCAGACTCTGCCTAGTCATTGGCACACTGTGTTGTCTACAACTGAGATTCAATGTGTTCCTACAGGAATTCAATGTGATCTGCAGGGCAATGACACTGGGAGAATGAACCTTCACATCTGACCAGTGCCTGGGCAGTGAGGGGCCTTGAGCAGATAAATACAATTCCTGACTGGGAAATTAAATCTCATGAGAAGTAATACTTCACCTACAGCATATCAAATCTTCAAAAAACAGGGGAGAGACACACAGTTGTTCTGCTCTGTCATTGTCCCTCTACTTTCCCTTTCCCTGCTTCTTGACTAATGTGTTGCATCCTGGCAAAGAATTTGAATGATGGTGCTTGGAACTGTCCCAGGAGACACGGTAGCAGCCTCTGGAAGTCTGGTGTCTGACATGATTCCTTCCTGTAGGCAATGGGGAGTTCTTGGGAGGCTTTGAATAAACTTACGTCAAAAAAATCAACTCTATACTTGCATGTGAAACGTTACATCAAGATGAAATAGAATACACACTTCCTGCTTCACTGGTTGCAAGTCCAGCCATGTTTCTCATTAATGTTTTTGGGAGTTAAATTTCTGCTATGAAGACATACTAAGGCTAATTAATTTGAAATCTTGGTCTCAGACAGGACTCAGTTTAGTGATCTAAGAAGTACCTGGAACCTGCTTTGAGCATTTATTTTTAAAATTCCTTAGGCTGCACATTTGATGTAGAACTTAGTCCTTTGAAAGATTTCTTGGGCTTTCATGATCTTTATCTACCAAATCCTTATTCATGTTAATTTGCATCCTATCCATTTCCATCTACGATTTCAAGTGCCAACTCTGGACTTAGAGAGTTTTTTAGTGCTTTATAAAATATGGTCTGCCTTCTTATGTTACATTGATTCATCCAGGCTTAGGGTACTGACATAGTTTGTTAGTTGTTATGCATCTGCTGATGAGTGGTAATTAAATTTTATTGCTTTCAATTGTGTAACTGTATACAAGAAATCTTCTGTGAAAAATGTATCAGAAAATAAGGCAGGTATAAAATCTCTTCCTTGTTTATGAAGAAAAATCAAACACAAGTGATTTACAAATCTTCCAGCCACATTGTGGCAACAACAAATTTCCAGGTGTGTTTGGTGTTAGGCCTGTGGTTGTCTTGAATACAAGATGTAGCCCACTGGGTTTGTTTGCAAGTGTGGCAGCTACTATGAAGCATATTTTCTGTTTTCAAGACGGGCTCAAAGGAGAGCAGCCACCAGGATGTGAAGGGATTCCAGCAGCAGTCTTGCACCAATGTGGAGCTATTGTGCTGCTGGGAACAAAGCCAGGGCAGAGGCCAGAGGAAGGGCCAGTCACTGCTGCAGATGCCAGTGCTCAAGAAATATAATCTGGAAGTTAACAGCTGCCAAACTGTCCCTCAGAGTAGCCAAGCTAGTTGGTTTTTTTTGGAAGAGGTGATGGATAGTGGCTAAAGGGACCAGTAGTGGCAATTCTCCAACTACAGGACAAAAACAAAGCCAAATGAGTACTGTGATTGTTATCGGTGTTTTCAGAATAAGAGGCACTGTCAGCAGAATCCCCAATTCAGACATTTTCTTTTGTCGCATCCACGTGCTGGAGGATCTGCAATTAAATAGATTAAATGTATGAGCAAAATGGAAGCTTTTCCCCAGATTTTTGACTCCATCCCAGTCCAGGGCAATGGTGAAATTAAAAACTGACATTACATCCCCTTCTCCAAATGTCATGATCCATGGAAGTAAAATGCTTTTCAAATTAGTAACTCAGCCTTGTGTGTAAGTCAGTGGGGCACTGGCTGGATGGGTCACTGCCTTTAACAGGTATTGCTGGTACTGCACGGCCTAAGGTAGGAGTTGTTCAGAAGCAAATAAGCACATGCCTGGAGTTCATGTAGAGAATTGCTAATTCTTGCTAAGCTTCCTTTGGTCTGCTGCAGTGCCCAGTGCCCTCAGCTGACCTGGCAGCCTTCCCCTCTGTGGCTGCAGAGCAACGTCCCCCACCTGTAGCACAGGAGGCCCAGGGCAGAGGTCCTCAGTCTGATCACCTCTGCTAAAATGCCTAGCTAATAACACTCCTGCATTGTGTTGTGGTCCCAAGGAGAATATTGATTCTGCCACCTAAACAAGCTATCCTTTCTCAGGATTAGTCAGATCTCTCTAAAAGCTTGTGACACAGTTAAGGGTGAGACCTCATGCTAGGAATGAGGGCAAAAGGAGATGGAAAGAGAGAGAGACATTTGAAGTCAAAGAGATGATATTTTTGAAGTAAGGAAGAAAACCTCTGGGAATCAGACCAGGGGAAAGGTTTCATATCTGTGAAACAAATCTAGTGTGAAAGGAGATTGATTTCTGGGGGAGAGGCAATATGAAAGCTGTTACTAGAATTGACTTTTATTCTAGCTCATCTGGAGAGATCCTTTTCACTTTATAGATGCAGGATGGACCATGTGGTAAATTATAGAATCACATGAGAGCTGGCCATCTTCATCTATCATGCAAGTTTTGCCAGGCAGTACATCTTACAATTGAGATTTTTTTGAGATTTTAACATGCTAAAATGCAGAAGATCCCATTTCTGCTCCTAAATATAGAATTTAATCCAAAGTCTCTCCAACCATGTGGTGAGAATGGTCAAGTTACACCCATACTTTTCTATATGCAAACATGTAGCTTTAAATAACTTTATTTCAAATCCTGGGCTACAAAGGGAGGAGTTGGAAAGCTCAGATTCCTAACTGGTGCATCCACACCCAGCCTGGGAAACAATGAAATATAGCTTATGTTGTATACCATAGGAGGCCAGGTGATTCACTGCCTAATCACACCCTTTCATGTACTACAAAGGGAGAGTGCTATGGTGAGTTATTACAGTTGTTTACTTTATAGACATCTGTAGGATGATCAGGCAACTCAGACTTAGTGGAGTTATTATATCTTGATGGGACCTTGGAGCTGAGACCCCAAATTATCAGCACAATCCTTTTTTAGGGCACACCTACAGAACAGTAAGCAGGAGACTTAACTACTTTGAGCCATTTTTCTCATTGTCTGAAAAAGTGGAGCACAAAATTTTCCTGTTTGGATGTTTTACTTAGAGGGTAGATGCACCCTGGGGTTCTTTGTTACAAAACACAGCAGAGAGGCATAAGGTGTTATTGTTACAAATGTTATCACAGAATCTGATGAAACATGTCTGGAACCTATTCTTAAAAAATCCGATGATATGGATTTTTCAGTCTTTCCAGGCAATCTGTTCCGATGCTTTGCTCTCATCAAGTTAGAAAGTTTTTCTAATGCCTAGTCTAAAGTTTCCACATTCCATTATTTCTTGTTCTAATCCCTGTGGACATGGAGAACAATTGATTCTGATTCCTCGGCAGGGTACTGTTCAAGTCTGTTATGACATTTCCTCTTAAGTGTTTCGCTTTCTAAACTGAATAACTCTGGTTTTGTTCAATCTTTACCTGCAGATAATTTTTTTTCCAGTCCTCTGATCCACCTTGTTTCTCTCCTGGAGTTCTGCAAGAAGTTCACATCTCTTTTAAAGCAGAGTGCCTAAAGGTTCACACAGTACATTAGCTGCTTACTGATTCTGGAGTAAATACAGGCAAATCTTACACATGATACTGCCCAGATAACCTCTGCAATAGTTTTTTGCAGGGAAGGGAGACTATTTATTTCTGTTCAGCTTGTCATTCCCCATAGGCCTCAAACTATTTCCTACAGACTCATTTTCCACCTTCTATTTGTACAGTTGATTACTCTACATAACTAGCACTTTCACTTGTCCTTACAGAATTGCATCCTATTGATTTCAAACCACTTCTTCAAATCACTAGTTAATTTTTAATAGTGAAAAATGAAGTCTCCTATCTCAGAGCCTCTCTGTGTTCAGTGTGGTAACAGAGGAAAGGATCACAGATTTTCCTCTGCTTGTATTCTTATGGGCAAAGCACAATGGCCACAACTCTGCTGACATGAGTCTATGCTTTGGGATAAGAAGTAAACATTCTTTGTTACAGTGGAGCCTGAAGGTAAGAAAAGTTTATCCTGTTAGCAAGTATTTTCCAATGCTTCACATAAAGTTCCTTATTCCATCACATGTATTAAAAAGAAGAGGGAGAAAAATATACTCTTAAAAATATACTCTTACTCCTCAGCAGAAGGACCTTTGTTTTAGGTACTGTATTCATGTGAATCAGTAAATGATTCCTGCTCCTCTAAATTTTAATCAGTGAATGATTCCTTAGCTCCTCTAAGAAACTAGAAATAGAAGTAAGGGCTTTAGCAGGCAATGGAAAGGTAGAAAACTGTATGTTCATTTTTGGCACTTTGTAGGAAAGGTTTTAGTCATGTTGATGAGGGAAATGAAATGCAAAAGTTTAGGAGAAGTGTACACTGAAGTGAGGCTAAATGAAGGGGACTGAGCGTGCTAAGGGCAACTCAGTGGGAATGAAGCTAAGAGAAGAAGATTCTGGGAGGAGATGGCAGAAAAGAGTCAAAGACAAGCCACTGTATAAATAGTCTCTCTGCCAAGAGGTCCCCATTTTGTCTCTGTCAAGTAGCATGCCTCTAGCTGAACAAACACTAGAATTTGTCTTTAAAGCCAAACAGCAGGAAAGGAGCATGCAGAGGAATGGAAAGGAGTGTTTTGTCAAGATTTTTGGTGTGAATAAGAGGGTGTGTGTCTCGAGCATAGTTCAGGGAAGTGCTAAGAGAAGGGGTGGCACCTTTGAAGCTATGTTCCACATTGAGTGACATGTCTGTCATTGTACAGCAGGCCCTTCACAAAAGAAAGACCTTCCATCCTGTAGATTGGAAGAGGCTGATGACACAACTGCATTTTTCACCTGCTCCAAGGACACTGCCTTCAGGAACACTTGCTATGGTGCTCTTCCATGCTGAGTTCAAAGCATACTCCTTCTGTGCACCTTTAAAACTCTCCAGTCGAGAAAATTGTAGAGTATTTTCTGTTGCTGATGGGTTCACTGTGAATTAAAATGGGGTGTTCAGAAGGGTGAAATCAGAACCATTTATAATCCATGTTCTTTCTTTATTTTTTCATTTCTTCTTCCTCCCCTGTCTCCTCCCAGACATATTTTGGGCACATTAGCTTCACTGTCTCAGTTCATTAGGTCATTTCTGAAAATTGAAAATCACAGTTTTGTGTTTATTGGTGTCTTTTTATTTGTAGGAAATCATTTGCAGTGGAACTACTTCTAAATTTCCTACTGTGTAGAAGACTCCAGAGCTGTTTGCTTATACTTCATCAGAAGAACTGCTGGAAATAATAGCTCTGAGTCAGGGAATGATGTTGCCCAAGGACTCTAGCTTTGATAATTAAAAATGCCAGTCCCTATTGATGCTGAAAGCCCTCAGCTCTTGTGGACTTCAGAGGGTCCTCAGCTCTTTGCAACCTCACGACCTAATTGTGATGTGATGGAGTAAACTTTTCAGAACATTCATAGGGCAAGTTTATCTCTGCTGCAGTATCAAAAACCAGTGCAAGAACTGATGAACAGCATCTATGGGATATCCAATGGTAGTTTCTTTTAACTATATTTAACTAATGATGTCTCTTTAGCCTATGATATTTATAACATCTAAGATCTGGTCTTTTTCTATTTACAACTGATAGAAATTGAAATGATTCAGAAACTGAAAATTTAAAAAGATGACCTGTAAAGAAAACACTTTCAGTTTACATAGGAGATGTTTTTATTGAATCTTTACATGGATTTACAAAGGAGGGGAAAAATTCAGGATTATCTCTACAGGAGAGAAACAGCCCAGTGATTTATATTTTAGAAGATTACTGGTATTGGGAAAACTTTTCATTTTGCCTTTCACAGTCTTTTTGTCTTAGTGTCACTTTACTCTTTTCTTTCTTTTTCATTTCCCTTCATCCTTTTTCCTGTCAATTATATCCCTTCCCTTATTTTTCCAAATTACAATTTAAAATGTCAGCCTAACCTACGGCAGTAGTAAGCCAGTTAGTTCTGTCTTTAGTTGTGCCTTTGAGTCCAGAGGAACTTTCCTTGCCCATTTTTCCTGCTTGTTTAAAGATATTCCCAAGCACTCACCATGACTGCATGTGACAGTTGGTAAAATGCAGTCTGGAAAGCCTTTAACTAGGGCTTGCAACTGGAGAAACTACTCTGAAGTTTCAATATGCAGAACACTTTTGCAGAATATTTGCTTTATATTCTAAAGTCAGCCCTTGGCTTACTTCTAAGACTGACTACAGTCTGAGTGGGAACTGTGTTTGATTGTTAAATATGACTTTGAAAGTAAACACTTTCATTAGGACTTCTGTAATGGACTTGGAGATCTTTTAATCCAAAGTTTTGTTCCTGGAACGATTAGCTTCCTGTGCTCTAGCCTGAGGGAAACTGCCACAAGGGAAAATAATATGAAAAATGGATGTAAATGGAGAACTGTGCCACTACCACTTAAAATTCAGTTCCTTGCCTGTGATGTTTTCAGAGAATACAAAATAATTTCTATGTTGATAAAAAAAAAAAAAAAAAACAAAGAAAGAAAGAAAGAAAGAAGAAGTGCAAACCATACCAATGATAATATATTGCAACTTTCTAAAAGAAAGAATTTGGAAGAATAATTTATACATTTTGTTTGCTCATTCATTGTAATTTGTTCTCTGTGGAAATATTCAATGATGTCAGCAGTTCAGACTAGAACTAGTGGTGATATTCTTACTTCTATGACACCAGGAGGTGGAGTCGTCAGTGGGAAATTCAGTTATTAGTCTGAATAAGTCTTTTACTGGGTAGATGATGGTTAGGGATGTATGTGCAAGAGGTGTGAAGATGGGTTGTTTCCTGGGACATCACTAAAGTTCTGGCAAGGCCAGAGACGCCCTTCTGGTCCGATTCTGGACTTTTACCTATGAATTTGACAGTGGGAAGGGAAATGAGTCTTTTACAAATCAAAATTAAATTAACAGGATAAAGATACCCCTCTAAGCAACAGTTTCATGAAATGTCCCCCTACTTACCAACATGTGCAGCACAGAATGAGTACTCAAAATCTCAGAATCGTAGTGGGAAAACACAAGTAAAGACAAGTAGTTTAAATATACTTAGAAATGTAGG
Organism: Sitta carolinensis; assembly: GCA_032173965.1. Taxonomy (NCBI): domain Eukaryota; kingdom Metazoa; phylum Chordata; class Aves; order Passeriformes; family Sittidae; genus Sitta; species Sitta carolinensis. Next base: position 26,173,035 of record CM063284.1, read on the forward strand.
AAGTTTTGTAGAAAAAAGTCCTCTGCATATAGTGATTCTTCCTTAGAAATGTAGGAAGTTTTGTAGAAAAAAGTCCTCTACATATAGTGATTCTTCCTTTTTCTAACAGGGCAAAACTGCTACCCCAGAGGACTAACAATATTTAGGGAAACTATATAAAGCAAGATTAAGAGAACGCTGACAGGTGCTAAAGAGTATTCAGGTCAGACAAAGACATCTGCCAAAGACATCAGTCATACGAGATAAGGAAAATTACAATTGAACTGCAGGAGAAACAGATGCTGCTCATGAAGGAGTATCCTGAAAACTTAATGGCATATCAGAACACAAAGCTAAATAAGAAAGCCAAATATTAAATTAATAAAAATTATATGTCTTAGTGAAAGGCTAGTAAGGTGAACTTGATTTCTTGGTAATGTGGCAAGAAGCCTGCTATAACCTGGAAGAATCAAAGGTAGAAATAAAAAGTTTAAAAAACTGGATTTGATATTCATAGTGAGTAGACTTAAGTCATTGAATGGTTGAGTAGTGATACACCTAAATTATTTTATATTCTTCAAAGAGGTATATTTCCTTAATACATGGAAATGCCTACAGAAATACTGTATGTATTTCACAGATTATGACATTTATTTCATTACCAATGTCCTGACCAAACTATTTTCCATGAAAAAACCCAAGGGAGATCAATAAGATATAAGATATCCACTGGTTAAAGACTCCAAAAGGCGTGCCTTTGAGTATCTGGCTCTAAGCTACAATGAATAAATAATACTCTTTTCGTAACATATGAGAGAGTCCAATTGGAAATAGCTGAAATGCCAGATGTGACATTGATATAATTAAACCCTCTCTATTAAGTGACCGTGGAGTTGGAGGCACAGCATTGGAAGCTACTTTGGACAGCTCGCTATAAATCTCCACAGTAATCTGCAAAGAGCAATAGTGTAACACAGAAAAAATGGAAAGATATAGTACCATCACTTTATTAACTCCATACTCCAGCTGAAGCCATATACATATAAATGAGAAGAGGCCAACAGGTACATGGCAAAGACACAGAAGCAAGAAGCAGTTTTGATCTGAAGAAAGAGAAGTAATGAATTTTAGAAAAGAAAAAAAGACACAATGAAGGTATACAAGATAGTGAATATTAATAAGAAGCTAAATCTGAAACCTCTATTTACTTTCTGAAGATTTCATCAAAAAGGGACTTTGGTTTGAAATTGAAAGCCACTGCAATTAAAACTGATAAAAGGAAATACATTTTTAAGATAATTAACCTGTGGCATTTATGTAGACAATGCAAGTATGCTCAGGACATTAAATAGGAAACAACAAACAAAAAAATAATCAGTAACTTAAGCCCTCAGATCTCAGCATGTTTGCCAACATGGAAAAAAAAAAAACATCTCTGAGCAGGTTATTTTAAAAAATGCCACTTATTAATTTGTTTTTTCACTTTCTCTCATGCACTGGATACTGTCTAGGTTACCAGAGCATCTGTGTGTAATTTGTTTTAGGAAATAGGTGCAAAGATGGATTCAAAAATACCCCTTGCAAAAGTGGCAGTAAGTATTTTGACTTCCCAGATGCTCTCTGAAATCTCAGATTTCAAATCTTGGAGATGCAATATTTTAAAAACCCTTCTAAAATATTATGTGAGAATTAACATATATTTTGGTATTATTTTCTTGATTTAGAAAGAGGAAATAATTTGCTGTCCCAAACTAAGGGACTGTAACTATGTGTAGTAGTATGCTTGCATCCGTTTACATTATTTATATATGAGGGTGAGAATGAAAAGAGAATCCTATGTGCATCTTTTTATTTATTTGGGAAATGGGCCAACGTGACAAAGAAAGGAAGTGATGGCCCTGAACCATCCTCCCTGAGTCTGAGCATTGTGTGAGGTTTTGAGGTTGCAGCTCCTGATTAGGATGGCCTGCTGGGCTGGTGTGGTTGAAGCATACCAATAAGAGGTAGAAAGGTGATGTGATTAGTATCTTATCTGTCTGTCCTTGAATCCCCCGTGCTTGTGACCTTGTCTGCATTCATATAGACTGGCTGGGAAAGTGTGTGATTACAGCAGAAGTCCATCAGGAAGCAGACTCCTTTCAAGTACACCAGGATGCTCTAACTACTCTGCTTTTGTGCCCCATGATGAATTCCCTGGTAATCTCTATTCAAGTTACCTGCTGGCAATGGCTTATTTGCATAACTTTTAAGGACATTTAGGGTTAAGACTGTATTTTTAATAAGGTTTTTAGAACACCGTGTTAATTTTCCACATCCAAAACCAGATTGCCTTTTTCATGGAAAGATATATATATATATATATATATATACATATCAGTTCTTTCATATTTCTTTCAGATTTGGTTCACACTCTGAAAACTTATTTCAGAGATCACATATAATGCACTTTAAAATCAAGTCAATGTAGGTCATCTGGCTTTGTGAGGGTACACAGAGGATGCAGAAAGTAGAGTAGCTCATGCCCACCTCAGGTACTGAGGAGTGGCAATCACTGGGGTCTACTACCTGAGTATCAACTCTCTGGTGGTGAGGAAGCCGTAGTTGTTCCTCAGATAGAACCAGGTTACAAACTGCAACTGACAGGACATATGTGTGGGGAGGGAGGAAAGGGGAGAAAGTAATTTGCATATGCTGAAAACTGTCATCCCTGAGATGAAAAAGGGCTTAGAAAGGGACCTGTGATTCTTAGGCAACACTATTGTAGAAATAAAGTAGCCAAGATTTTCTCATCCACTGACAACAAGAGGAAATTCTCAGTTATTTCTTAAAGAGAGAGTACTTATGAAAATATTTTTTCAGTGCATTCTCTTTATGGTTTTAATACCTATAATTACATGTCCCTGAGCTAAGCAGCTAGTGATTTACTTTCACACAGACCACTCTAAGAGGGACAATAAAAGAGTGGGATGGGGAGCATCAGGGCACTTAGGCTAGGGATATTATGCAGAGATGATATGGACACAGCATGGAGAAGGGCTTATTTTGTATTTGCATCCATTTTATGACTGCTCCATGTTGCTAAGCTAACATAAAGAGGCCTCATGCAAATGAGTCAAACCTCCCTGGGTAAATGATTGAATGGATTTTAGTGGACACACATTCTTGTAGCAATTATGGTAGAGTGGTTTTAAACAGTGGCTGGAATCTGAAATGGGATTGGCATTGGCTGCCTGGTTTGATATTGACATGGGAAGCCTGGTTGCCAAAGGGATTCCCCTGAACCTGTTTGAGCCTACCACAACCATTCACAACCAGTGATCCCCTAAGATGGTTGATGGATGCTCCAAAACCATCAGCTGCATGGTGTTTCTGTTACCTTGGATATTTTGTGGGAAAAAGCAGCAGAATTCTGCTGTGTGGAAATGGGACATATTTCCATATTTCCAAAACATCTGTTGACATTATGAATGCTGAGTAATTTAATTTGAAAATTGTCATATTTTTCAACATAAGACATTTGTGCTGGTAGGCAGTATTTATAATATGCAAACAAAGATGGAATTAGATGTACAATAAACATGCTCAGACAAATATTTCAGTAGAGAAGCAAACATGCAGTGTAACACTTTTATCAGCTGTTCTCTTTCGTCAGGGAATGCTCTTTCTTCATTCAACAATCTAGCAAGAAACCAATATATAGTTTACATGTCCCAAGCAATTCTGAGATTATGAAAATTTTCTAACAATGTAAACAAGTTTGTTATCCAAGCCCTAGCTTCTAAATTCCCTTGGTAATTCACCTTTGCTGAGCAAGTTGAATTCATAATGCCAAAGTTCCCCACACACACAGAGTGAGGCAGGTTTGCTACCTAGTCTGGGAGTCCCAAAAACTCACGTGTTAAAGTTACTCGGTAGGTTAGCACCAAAAAAGCAGGGAGTTACAAGCTATGCTCCTGTATCAAGCCAGGAATCAGAGCATAGAATTGCTATGTGTCTTTGTGAGGCAAGATGTTGACCTCTCTTTTGCAGGATGGTACCTTATAAATTTTACAGTGTTCTTATGCTGTCGTGAAGTCATGAGAGCTCACTCGCATTATCCTAATTGGTTTTGCATTCTAGGCAGTGCCTTCAACACCACCTTTTTGGATCAAAGTGCTCTATGCCCCTTCTGTTGAAGCTGGGCTCCTGCTTTTGAGGCAAGTGCTTCGAAGAGTCAGCTGTGATGTAAGAAGTGGATACCATTCATACCTGCCACAGCTTTTCACACAAAAGCAGTCTGAGCTAAGTTTGGTCAGAGAATGGCTAGAAATCTAGGCTCCTCTGAGGTCTCAGACATCAGTGCATCTTCCTGTATTGTTGTGATTTATCTAGGCAACCAACTCAATAAAGAGAAAGATGCCAGAGAGTTTCCTCAGTGATACATCTATAATTATCAGGGAGACATACCCTGAAACCTAAGTGGGTTAGATAGGGTTTTCTTCAATTGCTTTCCTGATTTGAATTACTCAAATTTTAATTGTGTTGTATTTTGGGTTTGAGGATCTGCCCATGCTCCATGTTCCAGCTATCACAGAGTGTCTCAGGAAAGACACATGACAAGAGAGTGTGAATACAGTTATGAGAGACCTATGTAGAATTGAGATTTTTTTGCATCAGTCCTGGTGCTCTGGTTCTGTCCCACTGTTGTGCAAGAATGAGGGGAACAGTGAATCAGGGAGCATGGCCAGAGCATGAGGGAGGTTGCACTACACACAGATGGTAGAGTTCCAGAGAGCTTGGTTTATCAGTCTTGCTGTCACAGAGCTACTGAGTTGGTGGAGCCTCTTCCATCAACAAAGAGTATTGCCTGATGCATTCTCACTTGTCCTTCAGCAACAGCTTGCATTTCCAGGGCTTTGATGTAAAAAAAGTAAATAGATAGGTAATGACCTGTTTGATGTCATAGTGATTGTCCATTTCTAATGGAAACTTCAGTGACATTCATCACAGGGTTGTTTTTACATTTTTGTTGTTGTTGTTTTTTTGTTTGTTTACTGTTTTGTGTTTTTGTTTTGTTTTTGTTTTGTTTGTTTGTTTGTTTGCATTTATTTGAATTACTACAGTAATTTTGAAAATTGGTATCCTTGTGTATTGAGAGACTGAATCACACTTTTCTTGTGCCTCTTAAATCATCATTTCTCTTTCTTTCCCTTCCCCCAAATTTTCACTAAATCTGAGAGATGACACCTCAGTCTCTAAGGCAATTAAAGCTGCTTTTAGATCTAAATGTTCGAGCCCTAAATGAACATTAAATACAAAACTCTTACCTACAATAGGCATTAATTTTTCTATTTTACCTGAAAGACTCTGTCAGATTCTTCAGAACAGGGTCTTCATAGATTCGTTCCCCATCTATGCAATGTACCAAGACCATGGGAATCTGGGGTTCAGAACTTTGCTTACTGTTCCTCAAACAAGCATCCTTTGCCTCTTCATAAAATTCCTTTTGTCTGTGGAAGAGCAGCCAAAAAGCAGACAGATGTTCAGACTCATGGTGGTTATTTCCTCTTGCAGACCTGAAATATTAGCTCTTGAAATATTTCCTCCATGAAACAGGTTTTGTTTTCCTTGTTTTCCTTTTTTTTTAAATTGTTGTCACTAGCTTATTTCTCTGTTGTAAATACAATTGCCCTCTGGAAGCAGAGGTAAACAGCTGAAAAAATTTAACAAGCTCTTATAACATGAAGTGTTTTACAACTCCTCAAGAGAGGGAGGCATGGTGACTTAGATTTGGTATGAATAGCTTAGAGAAGTGGTGTTTCTCATCTGAAGTACCTGTACAGCTACAAGCGTTTTGTTAACTTGGGCTATAAAGAAGTCTTGTCACTTGTAGTCAGAGAAAGTTTGGCAAAAGTTATATCTACCCTGGCTAGAGAGCATAAATGTCATAGAGTGGGCTTTAAGTTTGCTGTTGCTGCTGCATAAAAACATCTACATTCAAGATGTGTTCTATTATCTGCAGTTAGACTCATCCTTGAAAATATATGTTAGCCTAGCTGTGTGGTATGCTGTATGTCAGGTTTAAAAATGATGAAAAAAGTGCCCTTGATATAGCATTTGTTCCAATTTGCTTAGGTATCAAATCAGTTTGGAACCTTATGTTCCAGATTTGACATAAATATATCTGTAGATATTAGAGAAACAATCCTGAACTTATAGTTCCCAGGAGTTGTTTGTAATCCAGCCTATTCTCAAACAAAATCTGGCTAAGAAGCAAAATTTATTTGATATAGCAAAGACTTTCATGCATCTTTCACTGTGTTATGCTATTCATTGATAGTGTGAAATGTATTATTGATTGCTACAAGTTATTCTGGTAGAGTACTGTGCAAGTATTGAAGCTTATGGATTCATTATATTACTGTGCAGTAGATTTATTCTTGGCATAATATCTACTAATCGTATATTATTTGGAAGAGAAACATTAGTTTATGAGTGTGAAACAAGATATTGCTTTAGAAGAATGTATATAAATCTTTATATGGAAGATATTATGTATTGGTATAAAAAGCATCTCTTTTCATGCATTCTGGAGAAATGATGTTTATTAAGTATTATTAAAGGTGAAAAATCTACCCTTCAGAGTGGTAGGAAATACCAGATTATGCATATGCTTCCAATTTATATTCTATATTTCAATAAATTGTGGTAGAATGTGCTGATACATTGTTGATGGTCTTCAGTTTGGAATTTCTTTATTGAGATAGCAAAATTAGATATGCTCAAAGAAAAATGATAATTCAAATTTAAAATCTCACCACATATATAAATATCTTGGACTGACCTTCAGAGTCATTTCAGTGGTTACAAAAGCTGTCTGTGGGTTTGGAGACCATGTCAAAATTAATGATACTCAATTTTAAAACTTTCATTGCTAACAATTTTTTTTTTTTTTTTTACACTTTCTCTTTATTCTTCAGTAGGGAAAAAGTGAACTGTTCAGTGTAGAAAGAGGAAACTTGCTTTCTTAGCTCCACTGGAAATCTGCTGGAAGGAACAAGCCAATTTTGAAGACTGCTGTTGAGGAACTAAGCTTGCTAACACTCTAATCCAAAACTATTACACTAAAACTCTTGGCGAATTGACTGTCTTTACAGGTGTGTGTTATCCTTTGTAATGACACATTGACACTTAGCAATATCATTTTCAGTAATGGATAAGTCAAATTTGATCTCAATAGAAGAAAATATTTTTTAAACATAAAAATTATTAGCGAGAAAATAATTTCAGATGTATAAATAATAATAATAAAAAAAAGGAGACCAGAATTCCTTCTGCACATGAGAAACATTACCGCCCACCAGAATAATGATGCAAATGAACTTCAGGTGCTGGAGATCTTATAACATGCTCTCTAGGAATAGTGATTTATAGGTAAAGTAGTAAACAAATTTCATATATACAACAAAGTGATTTCCTGTTGTGAAATTTCATGGTAAGCTGGAAACTGACTTTTGCAATTATATGCTCTTGAAGACCACAGGACCTTCATGCAAATATAACTCTGCATGTAACTAAAATAGTAAAACTTACTGTCTAATACTTAAAAGATTTAGCATTAAGCATTTTGAAGCTTCAGCTTTTTACCATAAGAAACTACTTTTGGCTTCACAAGTTATTCTTTAAAGCTTGTTAAAATGAAATCCTCTTTCCCGTCATGTCTAAAATTAAGCATAGGTAAACTCTAACTTTCTGGACGTTGTGATGGATGAACAAAATCCTCATGAAATCAGGGTTAGTTATAAGAAATCTCAGACTTGATACAATTTTTGAGTACAAGGATTGCTATGTATTTTGAATGTCAAAGGCATTCAGGGCTTAGCTGCATTTCCTTATACTACATGGATAATAGTGTTTACTCTTTATAAGGTGAAATTACTGTGCTTTGTCCAGTGGGCTCTGCTCTGACAATAACTATTATAAAGAAGATCCAGGCATTTCCATCCCCTCAGGAGGCATGCAGTGTCTGGATAATAGCAAAACATATGTGGCTTTGCTGCATGTAGTGGTCAGGGAATAGTCAACAGAAATCTCATGCAGAGATGGAAGGGAGGGTTGTGTGTTCTTAGAGTGGTGCTTGTAGGGTCTCTGTTTATCCTGGCAGGGGGAACAGGGGCTTTGGGGCCTGGGGGGAAAATGTGGCAAATAAAGATCTGTCAGTTACCCTCCTGACAGTGAGGGAGCATATTGGGAGCAGTTGCTATGCAGGACTTTATCATAAGCTTCCAAAAGAGTGTAGCAGGCATGCTGAAATCAGGCTGAAATATTTGGAAGGATGCACAGTCAAAAAAAGGTGGTTAGAAATTATTATGAAAAGGAAAACACCTGAAATGTCTGTCTCCTTCAGTGAATTCCTTAATCTATAGACAATGATGTGGCCATCCATGTTGTGTGTTGCATGCCTGATAAGCTTTTGGTCTCATATCAGAAGGAAGATAATCTGTAATATCACAACACATTGCTTCAGTCAAAATGAAACACCTTTCTTGGCAAAGTCAGGATGAGAAGGTGTAGGAAGCAAGACATTTTGGCAAATCTGATCCTGATTATGGTAGAATCTACATTATATTAAACATGATAAAGTCTGCATATATAAACAAACTGGAGAAAAATCCAATTTGAAACAAGGTTTAAATATATGAATAATTATTTTGACAGAATAAGTATGTGCAAGATGTCAGTTATTATTGGATTGTGTATAAATATATATACATGTATAAATACATATACATGTATAAATACATATATTTGTAAAACATAAAAATGTGAAGTGCATACATTTGGGTGCATACATCCCATTGTCTTTGATTAAACATCAAATACTGTGTTGTAGGAAAAAACTGTGATTTTAATGATATCAATGGCTGCAAGGTTTAGCCTCAAATACATGACCACCTGCTTATATGGGCAAACTGACTTGGAAAGAATGTTTAAAACTTTTCCAAGTTTCTAAAGAACTACCCTACGAGCAAAACTCTCCTTGATCACTCTGCTGTTCAGAGGGCAGATAAGATTTTAAGAAGTGAAATTTTATGTTGTAGACTTCTCTGTATTTGAACAAAAGTAGCAGAAATTATAGGTGATTAAAAGGTAACAAAGCACATGTCAGAAATAATTTGGACATGACATGTTACCTTTGTAAAAGAAGACAACAAGGAACTTAAGCAATGGTAGGGAGAAAGGAGTCAGCAATTGATGAAGAATATTTTGAAGACACATATGAAAATAATCTGGTAGGGAATAAAAACTAATCTGGAATACCAGATATGAACCATGTACTGCTCTGGAATGTTTTTCCCAATGTTGATACTGTTTTTCAGAGCACACCAGAAAATTAAATGAAAATGGGCTTAATACAGAAGAGACTTAGAGATTTCTTGAACTTTCAGTGTTTTCCAGTTAAGCAGAGAAACTGGGGAAAAAAGGGGGATTCGGCAAAACACTGTTTGGAAATCTTTCTCATGTTATTATATTTCACAGGATTCAGGTATTGCTGCTTGAGAAATTCTAAAAGTTCTAGGAATCCTGTAAAGTGCATTTCGGCACCAGTTCTCAAATAATTCTTTTGAGAGTTGACAAATTAAAAAAAATGTTAAGCTCCTGCTCAGGAGTTACCTTTTAACCTGCTGCAGATGATAGTGCCAGAAAAAAAATAGTGGACTTCCTAGACTTATTTTTGATGTTGATGTTACTTGTTGTTGGTACCAGCTATTTGTGTTGTCCAGGACTCCTTGAAGTACTGGAAAAGGAACAACAAGGGATTACATCCATGTCCCATCAGAGAATATAAAACAGTTGATGCATTATGCACAGAGAAACAAACACAGTTCCTCAGAGAAAACAAACAATTAACATTTATTTATACCTGAGTATGTAAAATTAGCATCTGTGCAGAGATGAATAAAAATTTTCACAGTGGAATATTTTTGAGCATTAGATTCTCTGTGTGTAGCAGAAAGAATACCTGTTCTTTATGTCCAAGATGTATCAAGAGCCCCAGGGGTATTAATATGTCTAGTGTTCATGACAAGAGAAGGGAATACTAAAATGACATGTGAATGTTGAGGTACTTGGAAAGAAATTTAACTAAATTTCCAGAACCAATAATCTGTGTGGCAATGTAAAAAGTAAAAAAAAAACCCAAAAAACCAAAAAAACCCCCAAAACAGTGAAAGAAACCCATTTCACTAAGTATTGGCACTGTCAAGATTGCTTGTAAAGTGCTTTTTATAAACATCACACAGAATAGGAAGGCACATCAATAGCTCTTTCAGAAAGGTTCATTCCTATTAAGGAATAAGCAGAAGAGAAAAATTCCTTTGCAGCTACCTGATTTGGTGTACATGGACTGTGCAGTTAATTCCCTAAATGGCTGAGCAAGATACTGTGAGGGAAGGAGGAGGAGTAAAAGAAGTATCTCTTTGATGTTCATGTCTTAATCCGGAATTGGTTTAGATTTGATGCTCGGAGTGGCAAGGCTAAGCCTATGATTTGCAGAATTGTAAAATCTATATTCTTACTGGACTGTAATAGAAAAAGAAATCAAACAGGTGGATCTGCTCTCAGTTGTACATCAAACTAATTCAATTTACATTTTGTGATGTTTCTGATTCAAACTTGAGAGGGTTATTGGAAAAATGGGCTCTAGAAGAGAATTTGTCATTGGACACCATTTTTTAATTTAGTTCCATATTAGATACATAAAAATAAGGGTCTGCATATCATCTGGGAGTCTAAGTTCATAGTATAACAACAGGATTGTTGATTCAGTTGCTTAAAAATAGTTGTCTGGTGCCATTTGAAACGCAGACTTTCCTGCTTCAAGCTGTTGATCCAGAAAAGCTTGTATTTCCCATGTCCTATGCCATATTTACAACATTCGTGTATTGTAATAGCTGAAAGGACCAATTTAGGCAGCTGAATTGAATCTGCAGTAAGTACAGTTACTGGACCCTAAGATAGGTTGAGCAGATTGGTGAGAAGTCTCTGGTCTCCACCACTGTTTTTTTCTAGCTCTCCATTGCCTATAGTAGGAGCTTGGACACCTGCTTTGTATGTGGACACCTAAAACGTGTCATTTAATTCCATGCTGAGTTCTTCCCTGCGTGGCTGGAGCAGTGCTGAGAGACTCAGTTGGGTTGTGCACACCAAGATGCCCCCTGCCACTGGAGACACTGCAAGCATCTGCGATGGCCATGTGGCTTTGGCAGAGATGGCACAGGACCTGCAGTCTACCCATGCCCTTCTGGAGTGGTAGCTGGATGCAAGGCAGGCAATCCTAGGCTGTCCCAATGCCAGTAAATACTTGTTTCTAGGCAAATAAACATTGTTTTATCTGTGAAGATTGGGATTAAAAGCTAGCAAGAACCTTAAAAAAGTTCCAGAAGGCAGCCAGGTTACTAGGATTCTCCAATTCTCCTTTTAAAAAGAATCAGTTTTGTTAAAAAATGTGACTAACTTTCAGACCTAATTTTAAAGAAAGAAAATTAATGTACTAATATGAATATTTTATAAAGATTCAGTTTTTAAGTTTGTACAAAAAAAGACTCTGAAGATAATCACCCTAACAGGATTTAGCTCCAGGTGAGGTTTGTAACCAGAATGGCACAGGTTCAGTCAGTATCTGAGTTATAGCTGGATTTGGATCAGCAGCACCAACTCACTGAAAGGGATTTAAAAGCAGGGTTTTTAAAATGGTGGGATCATTGAGAAACCAGCTGTTTTTATGTGATTTATTATTCCCCTGTGCTTATATCACGACAAAAGCATGATTTTATTTCAAAGTGGTCATAAACAGAAGGACTGCCTTAGGATTGCAGAGTGGGCTCAGATTTAAACATTCAAAGCTAGTTATCTTGCAGTGCTCTGGAATGTGGACCAATTAAAGTTCTGGAGCTGGCTGACTCCTAATATCAATTTATAACTAATATTTGTTAAGTGCATTTTTTACAATAAAAGATAATGCTGAATTTTTCTAATGGATTTTGTTGATACTGAGCTCATAGCTTGTGATTATGAAATCATTATATTCAAAAGTCAAACTTCATTTTGTGTGTGGCATAAGTAGACAAGTTTGAAACTGTGTTTTTGTCACTGCCTTAAAATGTGGTCTCATCATTATTTTGTACATGCGGTAAAATTTGCTACCTTGCCCCAGATCATCAAAGCACCAAGGCATATGCTGAAATAAGCATTAGTATCGTGTTACCTAAAATAATAGAAAAAGATCAAAATTGGATAGTTTTAACCTTGCATGTATTAAATCCCAGTGTTACATTTGTAATGAAGTTTCTACTGACGCTAAGATACAATATTTTAATGTTATCAAGCTTAAGGAATGTGCAAAGTACATCCTCTTATCTCTCATTGCTAGGAGAAATGACACTGCTCTAAGATCTCAGAAGGTGATTGCAGGATATCAAGTATGCAAAGACGGGCCAAGTTGAAAAGTCTTCGGAGGTCCCTGCTCTCAGTATGCAACTTCCAGATAAAGTTGAGAGAAATTAAATCCAGTGCTTTCTGTGGATATAAATCCAAATTTCATCTGATGGAAAGTTTCCATTATTGAGTGGTTTTAGCAGCTTTCAGACCTTGGTTCAAGGAGAACTGAAATAATCTGTAAATTATGCTGTAGCTATTATGGCTATTTATTCATACGGTAAAAAGGCAACATTATTCTGTCAGTAGATCTCAGCATCATAGAAGTCACAGAGAAGACCTTGAAAAAGGGAATATATTTTCAGGAAGATTATTTATCTCACTCTTCAAAATAATCAATAGGTTAATTAATAGCCTATTTCAAAAAGTACTAAGATTCTATACTATTGATTGTTTTCATAATTAAAACAAAGGAAATTCTAAATATCAACAATTTTAGTGCAAATGGCTTCATTAACATGCAGCAGAGAACCTACGCCTACATCATTGATACCATTTTTCTTGTTTAATCTATGGCAGCTACGCAAACTGGCAGCACTTAACATGATTATGTCAAGATCTCACACAAGTTAGCTCACAGCCAAGGGCTGACATCTAGAGTCAATATGCCAGGGCTAATTATGTTGATGTCAAAAGTTACCTTTCTTTATGCATGTTAAATGTTTCACATAGATTAAAACATGTTTGTGTACTGTGAATTTTACCCAAAAGATTGCACCAAAAGGTCAGCAAGCTTTGATGTGATTTAATTACAATATTGTTGATTATGTGTGACTTGTAATCTGATATTATGATCAAAGTCAAGTGTGGGATTTGGGAAAAAAATATGTATTATGACTTTTAATTATAATTTTTGCTGGATGATTGTGCCTGAGAGGACTAATACAGTCTGCATGTTAACCTTTGAAAGGAATACTTCTGCTCTAACCAGTGTACTTTGTTTTCAGTAGTTCAGAGATGGAAGGTGTTATCACACAGTTTTCTGTGAGGTTTTGTGTGGTCTGTGGTATGCACATGACAAGAGGAACATGCACATATAAAGAGGAACAGAGCTCCCAGAAATCCTCTTCCAGTCCCCAGATTCAGACTTTTAACACTTTTTTATAGAAATGTAATGTTCAGGGCTTTTAGCTCCCTGCTCAGATTTCAAAATGTTCCCTTACTACTAATGAACGGCAAATTGATTATTTCCCAGTACTTGAAATCCTCTCTTATCTTCTTCTGTTCAAATTTTAAAATGGACACAAGTACTTGGTGCTACAGGTGTATGGCTTAGCTTCTGAGACAAGCATGGATATAAGTGCACCAAACTCCTCCCTCCTTTATCTGGTTTTCTTCAACCCTCCTCAAAATTATGCAACTTTTTGGCTTACCTTTCCAGAGGGACCATCTCTGGGCAAGGTAATCCATAACTTTTCTCTCTATTACCAATATGTTTGCTAGATTATGAAAATTATATTCATAAGGACAATTGGTATGAAAACGCATCACATGTCCCAAAAGTAACCTTCATCTTCTGCTTGATCATATTTTCATTGTTTAGTGGAAATACAGTTTCTGTAGGTTTAAATAGTTTAAAATTGCTCATTTGTCCCCTTTTTGCTGGCTATCTGCTTCTAGTGAAGTCACCATACTAATTTCTTCTGGGAAAATATCTGCCAGAGTTTGGAGACTTGCATGTTGCCCAAATCTTCTGCTTCTATTCTTTTGTATATGTGGTGGAAAAAGATACATGTAACTGCCAGTTGTCATGCATACCTTGAATGTATGAAAGATAACTGGTATTCTGGAAATAGAAATGACTGTTTTTCCAGTGTAAGACTGATTATCAAGCCAGATAATGAACTATTTTCTTTTAATTTTCATGACTGAGAAGTCAACTTTTTATCCTCTTTTGATAGATAAATGTATTGTGGCACAGTTGAATTCTTTAAACCCTCTTTCCATTACTCTCTCTCCAAATACATTTCTTCAGTAATGACAGTTCACAGAAAAACTCTCCAGAGGGATATAACATCCTGGCATAAGTATTTCTTTTTGGAAGCAAGTATTCTGAAGATCTCTCCTTGTTGCCTAATGAACCAAACCCCAAAACTTGTATTTCATTATGGTTATGTTTCCTTAACCCACTGGAATCCCTCATCAAAATGTGGTCTCATTAAGTGAAAGAGGCACTGTGCACCACTCCATTAAAATGTGCTAAGCTAATTTGTTGTCTGACGTGAGATGAAATGAAATATAATTATTTCAGATCAGTTCCTAGTGGACTGTAGCATACATCATAAACTGGAAAAATATGTAAGACAGTTTGGTATTCCTAGTTCTAGGGGCCCAAATCTGAATGAATATGTAAAGTAATAAGTCTAGAGAGGCATTGTCTTCTTTTGTGTGAGGAGAATGGGAACTTTGAGTTGTGGTCCAGACTAAGACTGGACATCTATAGCTTTGAAAGAAATTTGCTGCAACTTGCATTATGCCTGATGCTTGCACATATATCCAGGACATGAGGGAGCAAGGAATTTTTCTCCAAATACACACCCTGCTTTACAGACTGTGGGCAGGCTCTAACTTCTCTCCCGTGAGGGTCTGTTTTATGCACTGTCAGTTGGGAGATCTACAGACTGATCCTTGTACTTTTGCAAATAGAAATATCAGGTGAGTTGCAATATGCTTTGATATAGTAAACAATGTATTTGCCCCAAGGAATCTGTGATAAAAGTTAAAGATTGGGAAGAGAAAGGAAATACTTGCAACAGAGTGGCAGGGATGCTTTGGGAATCCTTTATAGAGGGAAAATCCAATGAAAATCAGAATTACAAACAGAAATCAAGGCTTTGAGTATGCAATTAAGTACATAATTTAAACACAGAATATTTGTAACTGGGCATGTAAACTTAACTCATAAGCAGGTGTTCAGCTTGCTGTCTAAATATGACCTATCTGAACATATATTTGTAGCACCTACACATGCATATAAAACTTACTGTTGTAGACCCCTATTTCACACAAAGCAAGTACAGCTTTGTATTTCTTTAAAGTGTTAAAATTGAAAATATTCTTAAATGATTTCTTTGAATGGTACTCTGAAAAGACACATATTGTAAATTATGTTGTGGGTTTCTAGAGGCACTAACAATAATCATTGAAAGGGCACAAAAGGAGATCTTTGTACTGAACTGCTTTCTTTCCTCATCTGGGAAGGTGATATCCAAGCATCCCACCCAGCTGCTAGCATTTTCATTTCAAGGCTTCCACACTTGTGAGTCAGTATGTTGGTTCTGTTGTCCTGTGTTATGTCTCATACTATAGTATTAGTATGATAGGGAAGTATCACAAGATGGATAATGAAGGGAAAAGATATGGCGAATTAGCATGGTGTGTGATATTAAGCCATTTCCTTTGGACTGTATCATGCCAGGAGTCAGGAGAGCCCTGTGGGCCTCTCTGTAAAGAATCTGTAAAGATGTTGACCTAAGCATCATATGGATCACTGAAAACTTGAATAATTCTTGAATATTTCAGCCAGTTTAATTCCTCAAATGCCACTTTTAACATTATGTACATGGTTGATACAACTGCATAGTGAGTTCCCTTGGGCTTTTTGCTCACCCTGAGAACTAATTTGACTCTTCCTGTGATTTGGAACTGTATTCCTGTTTGGCTTAAACTCAAAGATTTGCAGGAAAAGAGAAAACTAGACAATGGTTTGTATAAAGCTACAGGAGGTCTGAGAACCCAAATCCAAAAGTGACATTGCTTGTAATTACATAAACAGTGTTCCCATGCATTTATCCCAGCTATAACCAATAATTAATAACAAATGATGGGGGCCCAATGTGATTTATGCACAGAGGTTTCTAAACAGGAATTTGTATGAGTAAAAATGTCTACTATTTCCTTTTCTATCCAAAGAAATGAAACAATCGAATTCTTGTGGAAAATATAACTTTCTTCCATTTAGTTTTAAATAACATTAGCACAGCAATCATATTTTGAGATGAAAGATAAATGTTTCTGGACCTGGTCTGTAAGTGTACAAAACACTAAACAATAAATAGAACAACTCCCTCACCTTTGTATTTCAAAGGGCATTAGCATTTTGCTGTAGAGGCGGATAGCTTCTCAAACTCTTTTGCCTCCAAGTGACCTATTCCACTATTTTTAAACTGTGTTGAGTAACCTCTGAATCTTAAAAAAAACTGCCTAAAATTTTAACATTATTTAGAAGACATTTTGATATCACAGTATATTAACACTATTAATTGATGATCACTTCTGATGGTGCTGTACCTTCCACAGATGAAATTTAAGAGATTATTGTAAACGTGCAACAGTAGGGAGAAAACTATCTAGCTCTGTCAGAAGAAAAGGATTTGTAATAGGATTAATCCTTAAACTGCATTTGAAAATACGCAGGAAAGCCAGTGTCTTGTAATTATAAAAGGCAGCAGTAAGGATGTGACAAAGACAACCCCATGTGGTCATCTTCAGCGATTAGAAAATAGGGAACCTGATAAATAAGGGCACCAATCCAGTTCTCAGCAGAGGAGGAATGTCTGCCGTGTGTGGGGAGGCAGGGAGAGGGGGCAGGGAGGGCAGGTGGGGCAGCCCCAAAGGGCGCTGCAGGGGCTGGCTGGGCAGGACAGGAGACAAAGGGCAGGGTGGGTACGAGGGAGAGGATGGGAAAGTCTTGGCTCAGGGATTGCCTTCAGCTGCCTCACGATGCACCCCTGTAACTTCTGGAGGTTGAATGCTGCATTGTAGGCTGCATCTGTCTCAATTTGTAGACAGGAGAAGGATTTCCTTTTTAATCAGGGCATGCTGCAGAAAACCCAGAGGAGATTATTGCTTCTGGTTCATGCTTTTTATTTTCTAACAAAGAAGGCTATCTTGTTACTTTCTCATACTAGCACCTCATATATAGCATGTGTACAGCACCTCAGATGTCAAGTGGCTTTAATTACCCTTCAAAAAGAGAGTGATTAGAAATAAAACAAGTAGTGTTAGATCTTTGGACTACTACTGAGGTTTTCCTGGACTATCATTGGATAGATTCTTTTGACTGCAGTGAGAATTTGCCTGAGTGAAAAATGAAAAGAGCCTTTGGTTATAGCTTTAATTACTTAATCGAGCTACAGGAGAAATCAATGGCACATTCATTTAAATTTACCATATTGGAGCTCTCTGTAGGCCTCATGAAACTACTGCCCTGCCTTTTGTTACTAGTGCACATCTCAGATACTGATTTTTTTTCACTTATAGGTGGATTGCTACAGTTCCAAGTAACTTCAAGATGTGTCAGCAGCTGCTGCTGTTATTGATAAATTGTGCAGCCACTTTGACTAGGACACACTGAGGTGCCTTTGAGGCAGCGAAATAAGAGGATTTAAAGGCAAAGCCCTAGATAGAGTGATGTATGAAGTGCTCAACCTGCCTGGGTGTGAATGCTTGTGTTGGGTTGATAGCTGTTCTATAATATGTTCACAGTAATGTCTTACTGAAGGCAACGCTGCATAGTTTGAAAGGTCTGGGTAAACACTCTATGGCTGCACCCCTTCTCAAAGAGACCTTAGGGCAGTGTCACACCTGCTTCCCTCCCATTCAGAGGAAAGGATGGGATTTTTTTAATTTTATTTTTCAGGGGACAGTTTGTTCCCAGTGATGGGCCTTGATTTTGTCTGTTCCTCCTTCCCTCTGGTTCTTCATTTACTGGGAAGACCTGAGTTTACTGCCCTTTCTCCTCCTACAGCTAGGGTTACATACAAGGAAGGCTCACTCTCCTGTTTATTGCTCTGCATACACAGAGCTGTATCGTCTCACTGGGATACTTCCTTCAGATTTCAGATTTTGGCATGGGTTTTTGTTGCCCTTTTCCTTTTCTGTCCCTTGCAAGAAGATGCTTTTTCCTCTGTTATAATGGGTTTGGATCTGAGGGTAAAAAGTTCAATAAACATTGAAAAAAAGACACAGTAAAAATAAAGAAGGACCCACACATAGAGTGCAAGCACGTGCACTCTTTTGGTTAAAAGGCCCTTACAATTCTGTGCAAGAGGGAATGATTGCTTTTGAAGGTATATTCAGGAATATTCCCAGAAATGTTTTGTGAATATCAGTGGTTGAAGACTTACATTTAAAGTAGTCAATGACAGAAAAAAAAATGACACAGAAAAAACTTTTCATGTTACATGCATTACAAAAATGCAGTACAGTATGAAAACATAATGTCATTGTCTGATTCAGAGGGTAAGCAAGGAGGAAGCAACTAGTCACATTGAAAAGGCAAGCATTAGGATTAAAAGTTTATAAAATAAATAAAATAAAATGTTTCGCTTGGTAAAGCAAAACATTTTGCTGGTATTGTCAAATTGTTTTTAGCTGACATTTGGAAGTATGCATCTATGATAAACATGTAGAAGAAATAACCTGTATTGAGATGACAGGAGATATGATTAGATCATGAGCAAACCAGATCCCTCAGCAGAGAAACGATATTTACACCGGACTGAAATGAAACTAGACAGGTTGTGAAGAGATTAAGGTTTGCATGACACAAAGATGGGAGCTGGTCTCACAGCATGATACAGGCTTATAGAACAGCCTTTCCTCTGTCCATACAGGAACCTTCAAATAAGTCACCCTGAAAGAAGAAGATTGCTGAGAATTTAGGCAGGGTGCCTGACATGCCCATGAGCTTGTGGCTGACAAGTGGCAAAGCAGAGCACTGATGTTATAGCGTGTGTGGTAGAGAGAGACCTGGTGGGCTGGAGGTTACAAGAGGCTGCCTGGAACACATAAATACTCATGATATTCTATTTTGCTGGTAGAAGTTGATCTGTCTTGCAGACTAATTTAGAGAGAGTTTGCCTTGGAGGCATGACAAAATGTTCTCAATTCTGCCTGTTTGGCAGTCATAACATTGATGCTCTGCTGAGTTGCTGAACATGTCTTCACTATAACCCATGATGCAAAGTATAAAAATATTTGTTGTCAGTATTTCTTTGTCATCCTGAATTTAATCATCATCTAATATCTCCCAGCTTTGTTTATTTCAATTGTGTGACATTGACTATTTATAGAAGAGATTTAAAATAATCAGATAGTCTGCAGAAAAAAAAAAAGATTCTTGAGTTTGTAGTTTTGTACACCATTTTTACTTGGATGAAATTTCAAACTGATGTCAAATTTTTGCAGAAACACTTTGGTAGAGACTTGAGATTTTCATTTACTTGTTTCTCAACTGGTAGAGTTGTTTTCAACAAAAAAAGTCTGAGTTTTTATATTTTTCATCTTTCATCACAATTTAATTCTTTTTACTCAAATCCAAAAAGTCTCTAAGAGAAAAGATATTGCATTCAGTTGAATAAAAGATACTTCAGATAGTGAACAAATTATCAGATGTTTATAATTTATGTTTATAATCATAACAATCTTTTGTCTCTGCAACTATAAGGTAAACTTGCTTTTTAAGTTTAGGGTCCTTGGTTCTATTTCGGTTGTCATGCTTCCTTACTCCCAACTCTAGATGTCTCAATAATTGGAAATAGAGTAGGGATTGCACATCATTCCTACAGGGGACACAGATGAAAGGATCAAGGCTGAAAGGATAACACATGAAAAGAAGCAGAAGAAATTATCATTGCCAAGTCCAACAAGCTTTTAGAGCAGGGTGTCAGAATGGATTGACTTCAATAAAAAAAAAATTGCCCTAGTAACAACTGCGTTAAGTGTATGAG
Source organism: Sitta carolinensis (assembly GCA_032173965.1). NCBI lineage: Eukaryota > Metazoa > Chordata > Aves > Passeriformes > Sittidae > Sitta > Sitta carolinensis. Next base: position 26,193,224 of record CM063284.1, read on the forward strand.
TAAGAACCTCAGGAATTGGACTATTGTTTGATATTTCCACATTCACTTTGCATGTCAGTCAGCATTACTGACTGTCTGTGAAGCTGACACCATCTGAAATTGTTTGTTAAGTATTGGCAATGATTAGCCTTATTCTGAAGGACCATTTGGGGTGTAGATTACTGTTTCTATCCTTGGCTTGTTGACTGCTATGTTCTACTATATTGGATACTTGTTGCAATCCATTTTAAAGTCTGCTTTGAATATGAATGCTTTGCCGTAGTGTCACCTTCCCTAACAGCTCTTCAGCATACTTTGTCTTCATGCATAACTTATATAACCATGAATGGAAAACATCAGTACTACTGGATGTGACTATTTTTTTGTAGGTCTAACAGCATGTTTGGACCTCTACTGGAACTAATAGATCCTGAAATTATTGCAAACTCACTCTTCTATTTTATGTTTCTTAACCCAAGCCAATTCTTATTGAGCTGCACTCCAGGAGCAGGCAAATCAGTAGGTGGCATGGAAAATTTTGCTTTTTATTAGTGTGAATACATAACCACAGGGTCTCTGGTCTAGTGTAACTGTGTCCTGATAAGTGACAATGCAAAAATACTTCTTTTATAAACTTGTTCCCACTCTGCAGGAGCTATAGATTTATTTATTATAATAACATTAAAAGGAGATATTTACTAAAGGCCAAAGATGAAGCTTGAAATAGGACAAGTGATATATATTTCCCTGGCACTGGGGTTTCCCTAGGCTTGAATCAGGTTGAAAGGGTCAGCAAATTACTAAGTTAAACCTTGACTACCTATAGTTTCGATCCCTTTTTCTCTCTAGCACTGCATCAACCTTTCCTTACATCAGAAACCACATGGGAGCTTGGCTTCCCAACCTATTCTAGCAGGTGAACCCAGGGTGCAGAGCGGTAAGCACATCACCACTCTGTTATCTTCTCTGGCAAAGAGAAGGGATGTAGCTGAAGCCCAGGACTCAAACAGGTACTATAACCTGTGCTTTTAGCCTGGGAGTGGTGAGGAGTGTCAGAGCAAGAGCAGACCTTTCACTTCTGGCATCCAGATCAAAGAACTGCAAAAGAAATTTAGCTGCACTTTTGTTGCTATATCACAATTTTTCATGGAGCTTACCATGATGGAGCACTTAAGATGCTGTCATGAAACAGAGTATTGTGAGTAAATCCCAAATCAGTGCATTAGCTGTGTAAACAAGAGAACTTTTTGCCAAAGATCATTGCATTTGAACTTTAAAGAAGCAACAGGCAATCCAGAGCCCAGCCACCTAGCAATTTAATTCTGAATTGTAGTACATCTGTCAGTAGTTGATTCCTATAACTGGCAGGAATCAAGAAAAAAAAAAACACTGCCCATCATCAAAATACACTGTTCAGTGGACCTTTATGTGAATCCAGCCATAAGCACCATTCCTTCCCTCACTGCAGGCTTAATTACATGGGGCAAAAGGTATAGTTGGATAATTACACACACCATAAAATAGAGTGCTGTGTGTGCCTTCCTGTTCTTACCTTCATACCAGGTGAGTCAGTTCACAGATGTGAAATGTCTTTTCAGAAGTCACTTGTAAGCTGTTTTCTTTCTTTTTGTGGACATCATCACATTCATGCTTTAATTTGATACTATTTGAACTATAGATGGATGTTAATTAGGCAATGATTCAAAACCAAAGGTATTACATGCCCAAATACCAACCTGTATCATAGGGAATGTGTCTCTTCTAGGTGGACTTATCACACCATGCTCATGTTTCACCAGTGCATTGAAGAATATTTTCTGGTTAACTGGTAGATGGGGAACAAAGAGAATGACAAACTGGAGTTTTGGAAAATATGTCCAAGGAAATGTTTTCCTGGAAAAAGGTTCAGGAAAAAAAAAAACATAAATTATACCTGCTATGATTCAGATTATATAGGCACTCAGACATGCAAGTAGCCAGCTTTGACAGATAAGAACAGAAACTGTGATTTGTTTTATATAGGAACTTTATTTCAAGCATAAGTCTGATTTATTATTTAAGAAACAAACACCTTGACACACCACTTCACATCCTTTCTTTTACAATAGTGCCATATTTTTTCTGCTGATATTGCAAGTGTTGCACTGAATTTCTTAGCTGTTCAACACAGTTTTAAAAAGAACTTGCAAAAATACTGAAAGAGAGCCATCTGGTTCTCCTCTTTATCTGTCTGTCTCTTCCACTAAGACTTCTTAATATTATTTTCTGGAGCAGGTGATGGGACTTGAATGTTTTAACTAGCCTTGGATCAACTTAAAGGACTGTAGAGAAGTAGGGAAGCCTCATGTCCTAGCCATGTTTTGTATGTTGCATCCATACAGGTCAGAAAAGCTTTTACCTTTTCAAATTGTGCTTTAGAGATTCCTGTACTATTTCAGACATAGTCAGATACCACTTTGGTTTAGCTCACACAGAAGGTAGAATCCCAGTAAAGCTGCAACTTTAAATGTAATTGGAGAAGACAAAATTTCAAAAGATTTCAACAGCTTCTTGGTAGTTTGTGCCTTTACCAGTTTTATCTGCTTGTCGAGTACACTGAAGAAACCAGTATGGATTTTGGCATGAGGAAAACATCCTTTATTTTTTTTGAAAGCCCAGACAAAATCTGAGATGGGCGTCCTTGAATAAAGCAAGAATGAGAACTAAGAGGAAGCTTAGTGAGTAAATGGTGTGGAATATGATTTTCCAATTTTCTTGGCATTTCAAAATACTTCAGAATGAGTGGGGGTGGACCGAGGTTTCTCAGGATCACATTATGGAGATGCTTTAGCAAACAAAGGACTTCAAAACACTCATCTTTCAGTATATTATCTCCTTCCTTTTGCTAATAAATCCTGTTATGTTAAAATTCACTGTTATGAAAGTCACATATCTACATTTAAGATGTTATTCTAGTGTTACTTGTTTTCTCACAGCAAGTGAACTCTACTTTCATCTTGCAATGTGCCAAATGTAGCTTAGAGATTTTAAACTGGAATTAAGAGTGTCTGCATTTTCATTGATACTTATGGTGCACTTTTGAGAGGCAGCAAAATGGTAGGAAAACCAGTAGAAAATAAGTATGCCTTTAGATCTTATAGTGCAGGATGTGTTTAGTGGATAGTATACATGAAGATGCGGCTTTCATTTTTAAAATCTAAATCTTGGGTAATTTGCTACAGTTGTAGGTAGAGTCTGAAACAAATTCTGTCCAGAGCACACCATGTGAACTGGCATATCTACAGAGTGAAGTTGCTCTGAGAACATACTCCAGGGCGAGCTTTACATATGTAGCACAGAAAATTGCAATTCAGAACCTGTGATTGCTGTTTAAATCTGATGGGAGAGTAAAATCAACAACAGCAACAAAGAAGTAAAAAAGAAAGAGAATATGACTACCTGGAAGCATTCAGAAAAGGGGCACACAGGAGCATCCTACTCCAAGGGAAGCCAGGCTGGAAGGAAAGGCTGGCCAGAACCCAGATACCACGTTTTCTATGCCTTGTTTTCTATGTGAGCAAGCAGCTCTGGAGAGAGCATAGGGTGATGAGGTATCCCACAGTGAGCACTGCAGGACTGTAGGCAGCTGGCCTCTTCAGTGCCTCCCCCGGGGTGGCCCACCCTCTGTGAGAAACTTGGCTGGAAGGGCTGAAATGAGGTCAGTCTCTCATTTTTCCACATTCCCTGGTTCTACCTGGGAATTTACTTAGTTATTCTAGCTGCAACTCCAGCAGAGAGGGAGGATACTCTGATTGCTTGGACATGGGAGGTAAGAAAGGGGCTGGACGCCTCTTCCCTCCGTAACACTCGGGGCGCTTTTCTTAACCCCACAAGGCCTGCTTTATTTCACCAACCCATGTGCCATAGCCCTCTCTGTTAGTGGGGGGTGACAGCTCTCAATCTGCAGCAGCATTCACGGCTGCTCTGATAAACAGATTGGATCTCAAATGAACTTGAAACACAAGATGACAGTTTGGGAAATGTAAAATTGAAATATGAATGGGTTATATGCTACTGCATGTGTGGGGGAGGAAAACGTGATAACTGAGCAGTTTAAATAGCAGGGTTCCCCTCTGTTTCTTTTCTTCCTAGTGCTTGTGGTAAATTACGGGCTTAGTACTCAGACTCCAGTGCATATTTTACCACCTTGTTTCATAAGTCTGAATACAGCATTTAGTGGGAGGACAGCCTGTAATTATGTTGTAAGTTATCAAACAAACTGCAGATGTATAAATGTGAGGGTAGGCTTAACTACTTTGTTTTGAAAAGGAACTTTAATATTAAACAAATGTGTACTTATTGGAAATGGCAGTGTTGAAAGCCTGCATTGTGAATCTGACTTAATAAACCTAATCTTTCCCTAAAGCTCTGTATATTATGGAGAAGTAATAAGATATCTTGACTAACTAAAATATTTTCCTTCATATTTGAAAAAGAACCCTACTTCTAAAAGTAATTAATTGTTTGATTTAAAGCGTCCCATGTACATGACCAGATTTTTAATATTACCTGTACAGATATGATAGATTGCAATAATGAGGCAAGTACATGAACAGCATGTAGTTAGAACACTACATAATTTAAATGTTTGTGGGCATTCAGAGAGAAGAAAAATAATATATATTTGCATCTATTTTTAGAAATCTTTCCTGTAAGAATGAAGCTTTGACAAACAGAGCAAGATATGAATGTCCACCAAAAATTGCATCTGAACCTAGGGCAAATTTTTAATATTTCTCAAGAGCTGTGATTTATATTCCTTCACTTTTTACTGCCTTTTTTTTTTTTTTTTTTTTTTTTTTTTTTTTTTTTTTTGGTTTTTATTTTTGTTTTCTTCACCCGGGACAGAACAGGATTATCCCAAGAAATACACAATTTTCTAAAAAAGTCTAATTCATCTTAAAGATGTGCCCTGAACATTATTGTTCAGCCCACTTTTATAGGTACAATAGGTTTGGATTATTCATTCACACACAGGTGGATATAATAGGCATTTCTGTCAGGCAATATGAGCTACTCTCAAACCTTTGCGAAGTTTTCCTGCTTTTTACTCCTAAATAAGAACAAGCTGCTGGTATTGGTACTGTATGGGATATGCACTTTGAGGATAAAGGTTTTGACAGTTGTCCCAAAAAGGTGTTAGTTTAACTGAGCAGAAAAAAAACACAACTCTCTTCTGATTATCTGAATAATGATAATGGAAAATCCAGACATTTAAAACTCATTTGGTGTGGAGAAATTTGCAGTTATTGTCAACTGGGACAAACAGGAATCGGCATGAACTATTCTGAATTGGTGATCTGGCTTTGAAACCCATGTCATTACTGAGCCAGTGGATTTGTTACTAATTGGCTATACATATCTAAGGAGCAAAGAAGCAGAAGGTACTTGTGAAGATATATAGTGAAGGAGCAGTGTGCTGTTTACAGTACTGAGGAACAGAAGAAAGGAATGAGAGGAAAGAAGTGGAGCAGGGAAATGGGAGCCTTGTAATTCACATGACTCTCAGTGGGGAGACTATCTAGAGACCAGGGGTGGTGACAGATGGACACAGGGAGTCCATTCACAACTTGTACTTGAGGAATTTGCTTTCTGTTGTAGTTCGACCTTTCATCTGAATATGTCAACTCACCTGCTGTGGAAGCAGCATCTAGAGCTTGCATGGTCCATAAGGATATGAATATTTTTGCTGGATCAGGTACTTTGTACATCATCTAATACCTAAGGCATAAAAATTGTCATTACAGCCATCTGCAATTTTTAGCAATGGTTAATGCCTTTAAAGGAATTTTCTTTTTTTGATTAATCCATCCTACAGCAAATAATGTGACTAAAATTTCTTGATGGAATATTTCCAATGCTGTTAAAGGACCATAATAAACCACGAGACAGTGCTCTCATATTTTCTTCTTTTTCTATTAGAGAACAGAGATTTAGAAAGAACCCAGTTAAGTAGAGCATTAATGAATGACTGCATTAATTGTTTACAAGACCAAAGAGCTAAGAGCTTGCTGCAACGGGAAAAACAAGTTATAGGGAGAAGAGTTGCATTGCTTAACACTTTGAAAAATATCTCTATAAACTGGCCCTTTCTCAAGAGACCAAACAACTGCTCTCAAGAGATCAAGTAACTACTTTATTCATGATGAATTCAGCAAAAATTGTGTTCTAATAAACATACCTGACTGCTTTCATGGTTAGAACAAGTTTTACCTTCAGTGCCTGCAGCTATGGGAGTACATATTAGGTTTTCCAATAATACCAAAAAGTTTTTCTATGAATGTTTCAAACCTTCTGAAAAACCTTTGAAAATCCCTCTTCCAGCAGGTGAGGGTGATTGCTCAGGGAACACACTTGAAGGCATGGTATAGTGGAGAAGAAAGTGTACCTGGGCCTGCGCTTTGTGAGTGTTAAAGACTGTTAATGCAAGAGGATGCAGGAATCTCAGTGTGTGAGATCTGATCCCAATGTAATTTGTGAGTTACATGCACGCTATAACCCTTTTGGGTCTTGGGTTGAATTTGTATGGCTGAAAGGTTCAGAGACAATAACCACTACATTTCTGTAAATAAATTCAGCTGCTATTTCTTTAAATATAACAAAAGAAAAAACCAGAAAAAATATTTTCATTTTAGAAACTAGGTCATGTTAATTTTGAGCTTAAGTATGCTTATTCAGTTAACTCCTATGTAATTTAATAGCAAAGCTTCGACAGTTATATTCAGGCACTGTATTGGATCCTTCCTGGGGACCTGGTCCTGATCTTATATGCTTTACTGATCAAAAGTCATAAAAGTCATCTGATCAACAGGCACAGCAAGTGTTTATGTCTTTAATCTAGTCCACTTGCAAGATAATGGGATTTGCATTAAAACTGAAAGGAAAGCCTAAGCTAAGTGTCATTTATATTGGATTTGAGGTAGTCTTAGGGTGTGCACATTAAGTGTTGTGATAGTTTGGGTGATAGTTGTTAACTTAATAAACCTTTTGTGGATTGTAGATCAGAGCCTTTTGCTTCAGTAAGTTTTTGTAATTGACTCAAACGTAGATATCATGCAGATCTAGATTCCCATGTAAGAGTATGTAGATCCCTTTGCTGCTTCTGAAAATATGTCACTACTAAGATCTGCTGTGCATTATTATTTGTATTTTGACTGAAAGAGACCTCATCTCTGGAAACAGAATCACAGAATGTACTGAGTTGGAAGAGATTCACAAGGATCATGGAGTCCATCTCCTGGCCCTGCACAGGACCATCCCCAAGAGTCACACCATATGCCTGAGGGCATTGTCCAAATACTTCTTGTACTCTGACAGCCTTGCTGCAGTGAGCACTTCCCTGGGGAGGCTGTTCCAGTGCACAACCACCCTCTGGGTGAAAAACCTTTTTCTAATATCTAACTTAAACCTCTCCTGGCACAACTTCATGCCATTCCCTCAGGTTGTACACCTCGTTGTTCACCACAGAGAGGAGATCCTTCCTCTGCCCCTTCTGTTCCCCTCGTGAGGAGGTTGTCACTGCAATGAGGTCTCCCCTCAATCTCCTCCAGGCTGAACAGACCAAGTGACCTCAGCCACTCCTCATACGGTTCCCACTCAAGGCCTTTCACCATCTTTGCTGCCCTCCTTTGGGCACTCTCTAACAGCTAAATGTCTTTTATATTGTTGCACCGAAAGCTGCACACAATATTCAAGGTGAGGCTGCCCCAGTGCAGAGCAGAGCAGGACAATCCCCTCCTTTGCCTGCTGATGCTGAGCCTGATGCCTCCCAGGACACGGGTGGCCCTCCTGGCTGCCAGGGCACTGCTGACTTGTGTTTAACTTTCTGTCAACCAGGACTCCCAGGTGCCTTTCCACAGTGCTGCTTTCCAGCAACTCATTCCCCATCTGTCTGTATGTCCAGGGTTGCCCCATCCCAGGTGCAGAATCTGACCTGTCCCTTGTTGAACTTCATAATGGTTGGTGATTGTGCTGTTCTATAATTAGTCAAGGTCTCTTTCTGTGTTAAGTGCTGTTCATGATCGTGACACAATGCAAATATTTTTTCAAGTTAACTTCTGATCAAAATCCCTGGTTTAGCATGAGAACTCCTCAATACTTTTAAGAGGTGGTACAAAATCACATATATTACAAATTTTCATGACAGAGAACATTTTAGTAATTTTTTTTTTTTTTTTTTTTTTGGCATAGAAAAAATGAAAATGAAGGTCCTTGAAATGGCCTCTTATTTTAGTGGTATTTGCACAATAATTTGGAAGAAGTTAAAACTACTACAGTATCCTTTGTTTCACTATTAGTATTAATTTATTGTGCTTTTATGCTTTTATTTATAAAGATTTGGCGAAATGAGGAGCAGGACTAGAGAAAGTAGGACAAGAAAAAGTAGGAATTAATTTTTTGCCCAGAGTAGAAATTAAGGACCAAAATGTATTACAAATATGAATTCGTCAGTGACAATCTAATTGAATCAGGATGTCTCTGAATGCTTGAGACTGGCGACAGCTGCTCTGTTAACATATATTTCTAGCTGTGTAGATTCTGAGACACATAAGAGGAAATTTACAATCCATGAATCCCACAATGGAAACAACAAAATTGCATTGATACTTTTAACCTCTTTCCCAGTAATCGTGGAGATATTTCCCATATGGCCAGCTTTCAGTATGAAACTTCTAGTAGTGAAAGTCATCCACACATGCCCTCAATCTCTAGAGGTAATAGGCCAATAACATGCAGATGTAATCACAACCACCAACAGAGACAAGCTCCACTACTAGCAGCATAATGAAGAAGCAAACTTGATGAACGTATCAAATGTGTTCCTCAGAAAAACAGATATTCCTTCCTATGAGAAAAGGGAAAACAAAGAAGGCTAAACCAAAGGGGAGTTTTGGTGAAGTATTCATGCTACAGCATTTAGAGGAAGAATTTGTTATTAATCTATGCCACAATAACTGTAAGTAGCATGGAAGTGAGTTGTGAGAGTCCAATGGAGTCTGTACTTTATAGCGTTCACCACCATCATTGTTCTTGAAGTGGCAGGGAGAGACAATATTGCAGAAATTATAATTGGAGAATCTACCTCTGTGGGCCAGGACAGTTTAATTCCACTCAGAGGTCTGCAGGGCACAGCAACCAGTGTATTAAAAACTGCTACGGATGCACCAAATAAGCATTTTTTAAAGTCAAAAGTATGTCAGTCACTCTGATGACTCGGCAGCCACCCAACAACCAGTAACTAGAAATGTATGGATCAGCATTTGAGCGAAGTTTGTGAAATGAAGTTTTATTAGCTCTTCAGAGAAATTCATCATGCCACAATATTTTTATTATTTACTTTTCATGAGAAACTAAGTATTTTTTTTTATAAGAGCCAAGAAGAAATTGAACCTGCAATCTTCCATAGCTGAATGACAGTGGCTTTGAAAGTCATAATGTTCCTCAGATACAATACTGCTCCTGTTATAATTAGTTGCTAGAAACAACTTTCTTGTGAGAGAAACACAATAATATTCCACAGAGACAGATTGTGTAGTAAGCAGACCCCATTTTTGTTAGTGTAAAATTAATTGTATTGATTGGAAATTTGGTCTTGGTTCTACCTTTCTCTCTGAAACCATGGAAAGGTTTTAGCTCCTTTTAGCTCCTTCAGGTGCCAGATTTTAGTGTGAATTATTTACACCATTTGTATGTACAAAACCTGAAAGGAGCTTCTAGCATCTTTATGAAAATCTGGTAGAAGAAATGTAAAATTCCCCTGAGTTTTTGCAGTTATATAATGCAGGTTTAAATATTACAAAATTCTCCTATTTCAAAGGAATTCTAGTCAGGCAGGGGCAGTAAGTATTGGAAAATTGTCCAAGCTATTGCTTTCTTTTGTGTACAGTCTATGATAGAATCATAGAATGGTTTGAATTGGAAAGGACATTAAAGGTCATCTTGTTACAGCCCCACTAACATGGACTGGGATGCCACCTACTAAATCAGGTTGCTCAGAGCCATGTCCAATCTAGTTTTGTGCTTTTTTTTCTCCAAGACTGCAAGAAGTTCTAAAGTTTGTAAATAGTTCACAATTAGTAATTACTTGAACTTAGTGAACACATTTTTCTATTTATAAAATGTTCAATATAATGCTGTCCCATTCTTATCTTTCCTTCATACCTTAGATTAATCGATTAAAAATGTAATTTTTACATTCTGGAAAATCCTCTGTAGAAGTTGGATATTGGCTGTGAGACTGTTACATCTGACCTACTAGTCAATTATAATTGATTTGGAAATTGGCATGCTGCACACATTTTTGCCTGTACAACTTCTCTTCATGATGACTTACAGAGGAAAGGTACAAAAAAAAAGATGCAAAATTATGAAAAAAATCAAAAGGAAATAAATAATTTTGTGTATGTGTGTCTGTATGCATCCAAATGGTTCTGTAAGAAATGGGGCAAAATTTAAAGTTTTCAAAATTCCAAATACAGTGTTACAAAACCAGGGAGAATCATGTACCACGTACTATTAGTGAAATTGTGTGTGTCTTGAGGTTTGAATTTTCTGTGGGCATAGAAAGGTCACAGAACTTAATGCTTTATCAAAATCTTGATCAAATACTAATTCCCTATTTGTTTTTAGTTTTGTCCATCAACCTCTACATGATTTGCATGCTTTTTACTGACATTTGCTTTTCTGACTCCTTTGGCTTTTCAAAAATTCCTCCTTGCCCATAATATTTTGCACATTAACATGTACTGTAGATCCGGCTCTGGAGAGTGCTCTCAAACCAAACAAAGCTCATATGATCCCCAGCACCATTCCTGAAACCATCAGCACCTTGTTGTATTAGGTGTTTTTGGTCTGTCAGGCAAGTTGTGTTTTAAAAGAAAAGGAAAGTGCCTCATAAAAACACACACATTTGATCTATACAACTATTTTTAGTTTGTGTCAATCTTCTATGGCCCTGGGCAACAGAGGCAAAATGCCAGCCTTGGCAATCTTTTCAGACACTCTAATATGCCAAGATCTGGCAGTAGTGCATTTTTATCAGAATTGTTTTCCAGCCTCAGTAAACTGCTTCGAATGCCGGTGTGCCTGTTATGGATATGACATCCGTGGAGACCACAATGATTGCAATCAAAAAGTAGCAGAGAAAATAGAAAGAGTTAGTGTCAGTTCTGATTCTCACTATCCCTTTCATCATGACAATAAATTAATACAGCTCAGCTTCTGCTCTGGTAAACCTTTTCCATAAGAAAAGAAAAAGGAATTAGAATCCTAGTGCTTAACATTCATGGTGAAATGTTCTGGTGTTACAAATGTAGTGGAAGTGTAGTATGAAATACAAAAAAGTATGTCTGTACAATGTCATGATAAGAATGTACACGAACAGAGGAGTCAAGAAATTTGAAGTGATCATTCTCACAGAAATTTTAACTTAGTCCTCTTCTACCTTACAGAGAATTTTCTAACACTTTCTTTGGCAGCTATTTCTAGGTCTATCTGCATCTGTGGATGATGTGTTTATCCTGGAAATCATAAATTTGATTTGTTTAACATTTTGGCGAGTGTGAATTTCTTAACCTAATGTCACAAAAATATTATTTTAAAGAATGTTATTTTTCCTTTTTAAGAGTGAGCGCTTTCCATCGTTTAAAAATGTAGACATGTAAAAAGAAAAAAATAGTGAATTGATATGTGTAGTATTGTAAAGAAAATGGCATGATGTCAAAGTTTTTCGACAGCTAGTTGACCGTGTAATCAGTAGCCTAACAACATCCGTGTTTGCATAATGATAACATATGATCACAAGTGCTGAACTGACAAGGAAATTGCTTTGATTATTTTATATGCATTTCAACACTTCCCAGGATGCCAGGATGCATTTTCCATGTGTTTAATATCCAATGCAATAGCCAGAGACTCCTTTTTGACTTTACAGAACTGGATCAGTACCTGAAGCCTTGACCTTATAGTACCTTAAACATACCTGTAATCCATTTGCACTGGAGCATTGAGTCAGGATTGTTTTAAATATCCTGCTCTACAAAGGCCAATAGATGTTCTAGAATGTGTTGGTTTTTTTATGTGTTAATACATTTGTTTCTTATCTGCTACTTCCAAATTCAGTCAAGTATGAAATCTTCCCCTTTGACTATGTGCATATAGCATTTGAAACTTGCCAAATAACTCTTTTCTGGACTAAGCAGTATGCAAAAAATGACAAGGACATTTTCTTTAAAGTACAAAAGGCACTTTTTAATGAAAAATAGCCACATTTTACTTTATTCATCATGAAAGGTGGTAAACTGCAGACTGAGCACAAAAATGAAAAATATCAGTTCAGACGATATTTTTGCTTCTGAAAAACAGAAAAGAATCTCTGAAAATAGTATTTGGCACAAAATTGCCTCTATGCTTATATTTGCTCTTCAGTTTGCTATAAAAATATGACCTTTTCAATATTTTCTCCTTGGGAGGAGGCTCTTATCTTGAGTTTCCTTTCCAGAGGAGATTAGTGTGTTAATACTAATGCATCCTCTCCCTAAAAGAAGCCAACAGCAGGACCAAAAATGATTTCTTCCTTGACTAAACAGTATGGTACCATGCCATCACCTGGACTCAGAGAAAAACAAGTCTATTCTTTGCTCTCCAAGACAATAGTCTCAAGAAAGAACACAGAAGTTTACTACAGAGCCTACACCAATACACCGCAAGGCAGAATTGTTTAATTTCTCAAGTGAGTGTTGGCCACCACATTTTTTTGAACTGTTTCTCCAGGGGTCATTCGAGAAGACATAATGTTCTTTACTCATAGTTCCAAGTACCATTTGCTGTTGAATGCTCTTGTGTCTGAGGGGACTTCAACACACAAGATGAACAGGCTGTTCAGTGATATTCTGCTTTAATGAGCTGGCTCTCCTACCCTGAAGAGGACAACCTGATGCTGTACAATCATGTAAAGTACATCTGGAGCAATAAAATACAGGGTAAACCCATGCACGTTTCTGCCTCTCTGCCCCCCTAACCCCTATCACCCTGTTATGAAACCAGAAGGAGATAGTGAAATACTAATGCACTGTGGTATAACTCCTAAGCTGCAGAAGGGCACGTGCAGGTGAGAAAGGTTGTTGTTTTCATGTATTGTGATGAGGGAGGATAGAAAATCATCTTTGTTAGTTTTTGCTGGTAATCTTCTGTACTCTCTCAGACGTGGCTGACTAGTAGGTGACCTAATTTATGATAACACAACACTTGTGACTACACTGTATACATGCTATCTACCCTGGAAAGCTAATACTTGAGCAAATTAGTGAAAACAGCTGAAATGTTCTGTGGAAAGGTGTTTTCTCTTGATTTTGCAGTTAGAACAGGAATCATTTGGCATTTTTCAAATCTGCTTTTAAGATGCAGATGTGACTCTTGTAGTCATAATCCTTTGTCAGATATATCAACTTAAAAATTCTATTTGACCTTAAAGACAGAATTAGAACTTGATTAATATTCTGTGTATGCTTTTCTTTTCACATTTACAAAACGAAAATGTAAGAAAATCTTGAATTAGAGTTTTCATAAGAAAATCTTCCAGCAAATAAAAAGAGATCATAGATGTTTTGACTGTCAGAATCTTCTCATTTATAAAATGCCTTTGAAGGCAAGTAATGATGGACAGAAATAAAACTAAGTGTCAGTTATCCCAATGTAAAATGCAAGAAAGCAAGCTTTATGGAGAAATTCTTTGTAGCACTTCAGACTGGGATCACAGAACAGTCTTCCTTTTGTCCTGGTTTAACTAAGCCCCACACAACCACTTGCTTACACCCCTTTCTCCACTGGGATGGGCAGAGATTTGGAATGGTAAACAGAGACAAGTCATGGGTTGAGATAAAGACAGCTTAATAGGTAAGGTAAAAGCTTAGCAAAGCAATACAAAGGAATTGATTCTCCACTTCATCACTTTCTGGACAGGCAGCTATGTCCAGGAAAATAGGGCTCCATCATGCATCTTCACTCCCCAGCAACTTACAGCTCAGAGACTGCTTGTGGCTGAGGGTGCAGAATGATACTGATAGGATACATGGACAGAGGTAGGACAAGACAGGGAGCCCCCTGATAATCTTCCTGGTGGATAATAAGAATGATGATCAATTGAACAAAAATATTGCTTCAGAGCTATTAATTTCCTATGCAATGAGATTTAATATAATGAAAGTTCTGAAATTCACATTGTCACTGCTGTGATAGATGCTAAAGATAAATAGACTAACAATTACAGAGACCTTCCTTAAGCAATAAGTCTTTGAAAAGAAGAAAAGCACAATAATTTTATATTTAACCAACAGAACACTCCAAAATTAATAGCTTTTATTTCTTTCCATTGGTTGTCTCTCTGGCATATCAAGCTGACTGTCCTTTTGTATTCTTTGTTGATGATAGTACTACAGTTCAGCTGTTCTCCTGCCAACACAGAGCACAGTTAGGAGAAATCTGGAACATGGAAATGTCAGCTGCTGGCTTGACTATTAAAAGTAATTACTCTCTGGTAAAACCCAACTGTTGCAGAATGCTTTGTAGACTAAAATCATCACCTTCATTGTGTAATACTCCATTTAAATATTAATTAAGGTCCATCTTTATAAAAATTCTCTCATCTGAGATGATACTGGCAAGTGTTATAATACAAACCTATCAAGTCTCTGGGAAATAAAATTTCTAAAACCTTGGCACTTGAAAGGGTCTCTTTGCCGATGAGTACCTTTGAAGAATTAGCCTGCATGTCCATGAAAAAGGAGCTAAACAAAGGAGAAACAACTAAATATTTGGAAGAAGAGAGAGCACAAAATATTCTCTAGTTTATTTCATTATTCTACCTTTAATTACCAGGATAATTAAGGGAGAGAAACATTTTCATGTTCTTTTGCAAGTAGAAGGCAAGTTCAGTTTGGAAGATGCTAATTTTTTGCATAATGAGAAAATCCCAACACCAAAAGCTTTCTTGACACTGGCTTGGTTGTATTCAAGTGTGTACAGACATTCACTGATTTTATATGTTGAGTTTAATTTCTTCCCTGACTTAGTAGCAAAATACTTTTCCATAGTCAAGACTTGTGAATTTGCAATCTTCAGTAAAACATGCTAAGATCTAATTGCTTGCCTCTCCTGTGATACTCATTTTCCTTGAAGCCCTGCAATATTACTTGGAAAATCAGTCTGTAGCTGTGTGAAAAGGTTGAAAGCCTTATGGTGAGTCAAGGTATATATCTTCCCATTTCAGAGCTGACACATTTTCCCCTGCCAGAAAGTGCAATAGTCTCTATCTTAGAGAATACTTTTTGATTACACTGAGGCTGCAGACTGTCTAAGGTTTCTCTGAGGTAGCACTGACTGTTGAAACATCATCAAAACTTTACATGAAATCCGTTAGCATCTTTTGCCAGAACTATCTGCAAGTAGAAAATTGGTAATATTCAAGAGCCTGCAGGAGAACTCAACTTCTACATTTTTCTGAGCCCTAATGCTTGGGAAGAAAAGCTGTTCTTCTGATGGAAGAACACGTTTGAACCTCTTTGTGAAGTTGTGAGTCCCTTTTGGGCTCCCAAGCACCTGTCTGATCTGAGTATTTGGCAACAGCTCAGTTCCTGGAGGTTGGGGTATGGCAATCAATTCTAATTATTGGCTGATGCTGTAAATATGCACTTGGTCCTGGAGGATCTGAGCTTATGCCAGAAATTGCGAGTGTTTAGTAGTCCCTTGGCTAGCATAGACTTGCAGCTACTAATCAGCAGTAGCTTTTTGCTTCCCTGCTCTGTGGAGAATGGAACTGTTGCTGAATATCTGTCTTCCTAAGGTAGTTGTGCTATGTTCAGATTATGCTAGCCCATGGCCAGCATAATGAAAAGGTTGGTCCTTCCCTTTCCCCTAGCCTTGCCTGGTTGTTGTGCTGGCACTTTCTGATTGTGTGATGGCTTACACCAAAACTAACCCTCCAGAAATCAGATATCAGTAAACTGATGTGACTCATTTCATGAGTCCATTTAGTGTTAGAGCTGATGAAAAGGAGGAAATTGCAATCTGAGGACATGGGAAAGAGGATCCTTCTTTTTGACAGCAGGGAACCTTGGATTGGCTTAAACCATCATGAAATGAGCCAATGAGCCCTTCAGATTTTTTGAACCCCTACGAATAATTTCTAAGCTCTCAAGGGACGAGTCACAGTTCTAGAGAACAGCTGGGGAAAAGAAAGGAACAAACGTGATGTGATGAAAACGAAGAATGCAAGAGTAGTTCAGCATGCCTGGGTGGTTCAACGCCTCTCTAAGAATCACCTGTAGACTTAGTGTGAACTGAGACTACTTTCACTTCTGCAAACTAACTCCCAGCAACCTTTTAAACTAAGCTGATGGATCAGCTATGTGTATTCCTCACTCTTGCCAGCCACTTTCCAGTGGTGCCATATTTCTTGTGCTTGAATACATTCCTCTTCAACCAAATGGTGATTTGTATTAAGGAATTATTACAGGATTTGTAGCTGTAACAAAGTAACCTCATTTGCACTCTATGTGTGTCAAGAGTGCATGCTTACAGCAGTTTGGCAGAGCAAAATGGACTATTCCAACAGCAGGGGACTTTTTTCCTAGTGGAATATTTCTATAAACATGGAATTTTGGCTTGATTTTTTTTTCAGCCATTACTGGAAAGAGTTAAAGTGTCTTATCTCTTGTGTTTGACTGCAATGTCTGACTTTGTATAGAACATCTGTCATTTGGTTAGTCTTTATTACCATTCATGTTGAAGCAATGATGAATTGCTGTTTCAATGTCTTCATCAGATTGCACAGATATGTTCTTTGAGCATCTACTCATTTACCATCAAAGGACTATCTGGATGGTTTAATTGATCAAATACAGCACAATGGCATGTGTCAATCTACTAGCCATCCATTTCTTAATATCTCACTCCTTTTAGTGTGGCTTTAGAGAATGCTGCGTAATGAATAATGTGAAGAGTAATAACTACCATATCTCCTGACTATATAGATGTACTGATTGAATCACTGTGTGTCTATTAGGGACTCTGGATCTTTTACAGAGCTAAGAAAGCAACATGATTCTCTTTTTAAATATATTTAAAACATCTTTTAACATTTACTAAAAAATTCCAGATGATTTTTGCAACTGTTGTTGCAGGCATGCCTGGTTTTTAATGCATTTCATTGGATTTGTGCTTATATACTTTTCAGGGTTATTTTTGTATTGCATAGTCTTATTGTATGGCATATTTGTTGGATACAACTTTTTAACAGGCTTTTGCCTCACCTTTAACACACGGGGATCACAGTAATTGTTTTTGATAGAAGCTTAGTTTCAGTTTCAAGAAGTAATAGTTAAGTCATAATTTAATCCTTTATCTGTTTTAAAAATTGGTTTTGGTATGAAATAAGAAACTTATATTTCAGTATCACATCTGAATGAGGGCTGGATGTTAATCAGGCTCATCTAAGAGGAGCTATTTTGTGTTCTTTAGAAAGTCTGTATATGTAAGAAGGGATTAGTCTTATGGCTAGTAGCCAGCAAAGAATTGAAGCTAACACTAAGCTGAATTTTGTATGTATGTTTATGCATATATATATAATTTTTCCGAAAACATGAAATATGTGTCTCTTCAGCACATCAGCATAAATAGACTTTTTTCCCCCATGTATTCCCCAGACAGACATTCCTGTAGATGGCTTCTGTTGTCTTCTTTGCAGCTTCTATCACATTTCTCCTTCACCTAACTTGCTCTTTGTACTCAGGGCTGTGGATGATGTAGCTTAGTGTCCTTCCACATGATACAAAGGCTTTTGTCTCCAGGTTATTCCCAGATGGTTGGGGATATAGTGAACTGTAAATCAGCTCCATAGTCTAATGAAACTATTAGACTTTTTGTCTACTCCAATACTTTGCATTTTGACTCCAGAGATGGCTAAATAGTCTGGATTTAAAATTTTCTCTAATTTGGTCCAATTTTGTGTCTGTAAAAATCACAGCAGATTGCCCATTGCACATTTAAAGGGCCATTTCTCCAATCTTTCTACTCCCATGCTCTAGTGGAGATCTCAGCAAAGGTTCTCAATACAGCTGTGCTTCTATCACTGAAAACGGCCAGTAACATTATTTTGCTTGGCAGCATTTTGAATAGTCCATGGTTTTGCATTTGAATATTTAGAATTTGTGTGCAGATTTATAGAATTAATTTTTACACTGTGGTACAAAAGCAACTACAAAAACCTAACCAAGACAACCTTGACAAACGTTACACTAAAATGTTCTTATTTTAACAGTGACCTCTAATTCTTCATCCTCAATTTTGAATCAAGAAGTAACTGTGGCTGGAATTTTTAATCTGCAAATAATTGCAACTACATTTTACAGCACTTAGCCTGATTACAGTTCCCACAGAGCTATGGTGAAATGTGACTCGCATGTAGCTCTGTTTCTATTGCAGTGTCTGAGTTTATCCTGCATTTTATTCTGATCCAGGTGATTCTGAAGCCTTACACTGTTCAGGCATATTTTGATGAAATGGTATGTCTTAAAAATATACCAATTTATGGAAGCCAAAATTTTTCACAGTAATGTAAGCATTTCAGTAAGCCTAATTGAAAAGATTTCTATCCTCTGAAGGTTGAGCTTCTGATTAAGAACAGAGAGATATGTGGAGAGAGAGCTGAAACCCAAGAGAGCAGCTATCTCTTAGTGCATTAATGTGGGGGGAGTAGGAAAAGGAACTGAAAACGATTCTGCACCAAACTGGTGGCTGATCACTGTACCCCTCAATATATCAGCTCTTCTGGATATTCTGTGCTCACTCATTTTCATTTATAATTCTCTGACAGAGGAATCGTCTTCTGTATTTTGGAAAATGATGTGTTCCAAAAATGGTGGGGCTGAAATGAGCAAGTTACTATCTCTTCACTTTTAATTTATATCAAAAATGAAAAATTTAGGTAATGATAATAGGAAAAATACTAGTGGAATGTACAGATGTATTGGCAAGCTGGGAAAGAACTGGGAGGAAAATTAAAAGAAAATTCTGGTCATGGTTCCACATGTTTTAATGCATCTTTACTCTGTTGCTCAGTTTACGCAATTTAAGAACTTAAGGTTATAAAGATGACATGAGAATCATCCAGAGTCTTGAATTAAGCAAACTTAACTAGATTCACTGAAGCTGATTTTTGTTGCTCTAAATCTCTTTGCTCTTGTGCTGCTAAATCAGCAAACTCCAGAAACAGGGACAACAGTTACAGTTCATTGTAACACTGAGAGTAAGCCTTGGCTTGTGTCTGAAGGAGCAATACTAAGTGTTTGATGGTTAGAATGGTTGCCAAAGTAGCATGCTAGTAGGTTCTTGATAAAGCTGTGAATTCTAGGCTGCTACAATTTTATTTTATTTATTTTATTTTATTTTATTTTATTTATTTTTATATATTTTATTTATTTTATTTTAATACCAATGACTCTGAGTATGGAACTAAAGGTAGTTTGTCAGGAAATACCATCTGCATTTTCCTGCAGTCCATCTGGAGATTAAACAATTCTGTTTGTTTTTCTTAGTATTTTTTGTTGTTGTATATAGTACTTTTTTTGCTAAACATGGACATGACTTGCAGTAATTTTCAGAAGTGAGAACAGATTTGGCCATTAAAAAATTGGTAAGAACCTCCTTCACACTTGATTGACTTCATTCTTCAGTCAAATTCACTATTGAGACACCCTAACTTTCTTGTCTTCCTTGGCCGAAGACAATAGATTGAGATATTTTTCTCTATTCAGCTTGTTTCCATGGGTTGGAGAATGAAAGCATAGTGTTATGATTTTCCCAAAATAATAACTTCTGAACAAAAATGTAATGGAGATGGTACATTCCAGGCATAAAAACATGGAGAATATGATTAGTAAAATGTTCCCTAAGAACTTTCCATGTTCATATAACAATCTTTATTTCTTAATTCACATTCCCAGTCAACACAATGAGTCCTCACAGTGTTTTTGGTGTTGCTATATCTACTATAGTTCTTTTGCACTGACTGTATTTCCTGTTGAAATTATTCAGCACATTGCTTTATCTTGACCTTCTTTTTTTCTCAGCTAATGGTGAGATGCTGTCTTTGAAGAAGTCACAATTAAAATCTAGC
Organism: Sitta carolinensis; assembly: GCA_032173965.1. Taxonomy (NCBI): domain Eukaryota; kingdom Metazoa; phylum Chordata; class Aves; order Passeriformes; family Sittidae; genus Sitta; species Sitta carolinensis. The sequence goes on from CM063284.1 coordinate 26,213,412, forward strand.
ATTTGCCAGCAAGTAGCGTGTGAATTTTGTGAGTCATCTTAGTCATCTTTGATGTAGCAAGTGAGAATGCAACCATGAGGATTTCGCTTAGAATGGTCCCTTGCAGGTGCCATGTGAATATATATATTGTTAAGGATGATGCAGTCTTGTGACTGATGAAGTCTCTAAACTTGGGGAATTTCTGATCTCAGACTACTTATATCCAGTCTTATCTTCGAAGGCCTTGAGTCTTCAGAAAACAAAAGAAAGTTTAATGGTCTAAAGCCTGGGCAGTCATTTTTGGCATTCAGCTTCTAGGACACTTCCAGTGCTTTGTTGTACATGACAACAAACTGTGATATTTTATAAGGAGAGCTATATGAATATATTAATTGTTCTCTAGGGTATTACATTAGTGCCTTATATTCCCTTCCACCTAAGACTCTTTACAAGTGCTAATTGCGGAGCAAAAAATCTATTTGGATCACGGTTTGACACTACCAGATCTTAACATATGCTTAACACAGTTGTATTAGCTTTTTCAGCATGCATGTCTTGCAATGGGGAACCTCAGCTGCAGTCCCTGCCTCCCCACACCGTGGTATTTGGGTGTCAGTGCTTGAACTACCTTTGTTCTATCTGACCTCTTTTATTGGTGATTACTGGCTCTATTAGCAGTGCTTAGTGGAATTCTGTGGGATATGTGCAAACAAAAGAGCTATACAAATGTATACAAATGTAGGATGGTGACACTGCTGATGTGTCGGTTTTGGCACAACAGCATGCCAGTTGGGGGAAGCCAGAGGCTAATATTCAACAGATGGCAAAGTCCTAAACCCTATAATAATGGCTGCAGTTATTTTCATTACTGTCATTTGATGGCACATACAATAGTGGGGAAAGACTCGAACTGGGTAATCACAGGGATTATGGTCCGAAGGACCAGATGCACTTCAAACTCCTAAAATGGCAATGGATGTTCAGGCTGAATGCCACTGTTGCCCATATTCCAGGTATATTTATTGTTGAGGACTGGAAGCCACACTGTTTGCTGTCATATACAAGGCTAGCATTTTCCCTTCTGTAATAACCAGGACAAAAACATAAAAATTGCCATTTTTTGTATGAAGGGAAATTATTCTATATTGCCAATATGTCTATATATTATTATCACATATATAGTGATATATTATTTTTCAAAACTTTCAAGATCAAAGCATTAAAAACCAGAAAAGGTTTTCTGTGGAAGCCTAAAGAATTTAAAAAAAATCACAAGCTTGTCTGATTAGTCCTGATAAAAATCATACCAATTTATGTGAATAAAAGCATTCGATGATTATACCTTGAAGTTTTACAAAGTTAAAGGTGTTTTTCTTCCTCCAGCTTAAAAAACTTGTGAACTCTTTGTTATTATCCTGTGCATGAGGAACTCCCATATAATAATTTGATGGTTTTAAAAATTATTTAGAATTCTATGATTTTTCTTTCTCAAATTTGAAGGATTAAAATTATGATAATCGATATTCTGGTAGAAAAAGACATTGGCTTTTAGAAAATTAATTAGATTATATTTGAATATTCATAGAACTACTTGGCATTTGGGAAAAAAATAGTTCTTTTGGTTTCTGGGAGATTTAGGAGTGACTTACTCTGACCCAATTTAAAAAAAGTCCAGCAAAGCAGGTCTTTTTCTGAGCTAATTATTACAGCCTCTATAGTCATGATACATTCACAGGCTTTGACTCAATTTGTATTAAGAGGGTCAGGCAGTGATTCCTTCATGTTTATTTTAATTTTCTAAAAAAAAAAAGAAAAAAAAAAAGAAAATAAAATCATGTTTCCTTATTTAGTAATTCTGTACAAGCCTTCCCACACTACAGCAAAGCCAGAATATTTCACACCTACCATCAGTGATCTAATACTTAATATTAAGTCAGCTCCTACTGTGACATGTTTCTTCCCTCTGCTGGGATAACAACATAATAGGGATCAGGAAAACAGTTCTGAACATGGCATTGCTAAAATCTCTGAAAAAAATTCTAGGTTAAGCCTTCTTTCTGACCCTACCTTCTGTAATTGGTGCAAAGCAGATTGAGAGAACCTGGAGCAAAAAAATCTTATTAAATCAGTCTGCTGCTTTGTCAGCTGATCTTGAGCTACTTATTTGAGGTCCTTGGTGCAAATCCTGATGTATTCATGGCTTCTATAAAATGGAGCACTGAAAACCCCATAAACAAGGGCGGAAAACCATAAATCAACCTGACTGGGAAATTGAAATTATAACAAGACTTTTACAAATGTCCTAATAAAATGAGAGAGGTTGGTGTTTTGCCTGTTTTTTTTCCTGAGATATTTTGCTTTGTTGATTTTTTTTTTTAAACTCTGCATCCTTGAAATGTATATGGAGAACATGGATCTGGAAAGTGTTTCCTTATTTTTGCAAGCAAGCTGTGTTTGCCTACTTGATCTGCAATATCAAGGCCACTGATATTTTTAAGAAATCATTCCCAGTGTTTGCAGTGCATCTTAGATCAGAATCCTTTAATTTTAAGCCCCCTGCAGAATTAAGCTGGACATTACCTGACACCAGCCTTTCAACCTGATTTACAGCCAATCAGGAAAGATGATATCATAGGCAAAGGTACAGAATTGGGACTCAGGGGTTTAGGCTTTGTTTCTGTGATGTTCCTTGTACAATGAGGAAATTAATGTTGTTCTAGATTATAATTTTTAAGTACCTGAATCAATCCAGGATGAGATGCTGTGCATTGGAAACGCAGACTGGCTTCTCACAGTCCCTTCCCTGTCTGCTTCAGAGGTGGACAGAGTAATATTTTGCTAATGGGAATATTTTTATACCTGTTGCAGAAGAGAGGTACAAAGACCCAACTAGACCAGGTCTGAAGGGGTTTTAGTGAGTGTGCTTTATCTACTTGAAGAATTTCACTCAAGGTAATGAGGAAGGTTCTTTCTTCCCTCAAAATACTGTGGAAATCTACATTTCAAGTTTTATTCTTAATAATCTGGATTCAATTCTGCCACCTTTACTCAATCTGGGTGGTCCCAATGATGATACTCTGTGATCCTGCTCTCAGGGGCAATACAAAATTGTAAGTCTGTACCATAAACAAGTCAGAGTTGAGCTGTGTGTGCCTCTGTCCTCTAGCTGTGCAATAGCATCAATGATACTCTGGTAATTTTAAAGTATTCTGAGGACAAACAAATGATTGCAAACTGCTTGACTGCTAAGGGACTGTGGTCTGTGTTAAATAAAGAGCCAGCCTGACAACCAACCTGACAGAGTGCAATCACAAAAACACCAACCAGCCTTTCAAACAAATACTACTCCCAGCATATTGGAATAGGTCTGAACCTCAAAAGTGTAGTGGGCAAAGGTTATGTACAAATTTCATCTGAAATATATTTTTTTCCTGGACTTAATGAGTACCTTTGAGCATTGCAGTCAAGAATGCATTCCATCTGGTGACAGCTTTTTTACAAATGAGAGAAAAGGACATTTAAAGCAAACTTCATGCTCAAATGGTAGGGGTTATTTTTGTGGGGTTTTTGTTTTGTTTTGTTTGTTTGTTTCATACTCTGCTAGACTTGCATGACTTTAGAAAAACAGTTTTGTAATGTACAGGCCCAAAATAAGTTAAAAATGGTCATTAGGCTATTAAGAATGTAGCTATTGGTATCAGTTATTGTTGTAAAACTGAATGGTTTTGTGTTACTTGGGAAGATACATAAGAATTTTAAATCCATACAAACTTTAATATTACTATTATTATGGAAAACCTACTGACTGTTGGTTCTAATTTTTAATAGATTGACATGATTGCAGATTTACTTACTTTAATAGCAGGTATAAAATTAAAAGCACAAGTAATTGTCATGCCAATACTGGAAGTCAATGGCTGAAAGTGGAAATGTGTCTCTGTTCTTTTAATTTGTATTTTTGAATAGAATAAAATCAAGTTTATCTTCACAATGAGTATGAGGGAATCACACTAAACTCATAGAGAGGAATCAGCTTAGAATCTCAGAGGTGATTAAAAGGTCTAAGTCCTGATTTGATGCTTGCAGGCTCTCCACAATCAACGTGTTCAGGAGATTGGAGCACCACCGTGGAAGTGGTTAATTTGATGCAATTCGATTCTGAGCTCATTTCAGAAACTTATCAGCAGAAAGCAAACTAATACTGAGGCAGTGCAAAAGAACATCATCTCCCTAAGGCATGATGAAAGCGTAGAAGTCTGGGCTGTCAGATACCTCACAAAGCCAAAGAAAGTCTTGCATGACCAGTATTGTGGCTCTGCTATTTTGTGATGATATTGCCTGAACTTGTCTATAAAACAAAATCATGTACCATCATTCCAGTGCCCATGGTTCTGGACAGGGAAAGACCTCCACTGCCTCATCTCTCCAGTCTCCATGTCCATTGTCTTTCTTTTTACAGTTTCTTTCTTCCTTTAATTTTCTTAATGTTAGTATCAGTGGTGAGAAAAAGTTGTGACTGAACCAGATTCTTCTTCCAGTGGTTGGATGATGTTTAAACACATTTTTGGGAGTTTCCCTCCGTATGGACTTGGGAAGCAAATGAGGTGCCCAGGTCTGTGTATATGCCTCTGTCAGTATCGTGAGTGGCTTCACTGGAGCTTCTGATTCTGCTTTTAATTTTAGAAGTACCCAGGGACTTTGAATGAGGTTGAGGCCATCTTGTACTAGGAGCTGTGTAAATAAATATTAAGAGACATTACCTAAGTAAGAGACATTATACAAAGCTTGAAGCTTAAACAATATAGGGACAAAAGGGAAAAGTCAGTCACACAATGAAATGAGGAAGGTTATACACCTCAGAGTAGCCAAATTTGAATTAGCCTCCTAATCCCTGAATTTCAGTCCACTGCTAGACTGTGCCTTGAACACCAAGAATACTCTTAGCTGGGATGAATGGATATAGCTTTAGGGACCATCAGTTGCTTGATAGTCCAGGGACTGAAACAATCAGTGAAACCACATATCTTATCACCTGACCCATGACTCACACTCACCACAATATATCTCGTGTAATGGGGTTTTTTAGTCCTCTGTCACTAGATTAATATCTAGTTTTGCTCGCTGAGACTGATACCTATGGAATAGTGTAAATGAAGAACCACTTTATTTATCTTATCAATATCTTTCTCTTTTCAGCAGCCTCTCTAGATTGATTTGGTTTGCCATCTGGGACCATAATAGAGCTCTCTTTTAAAGGTAGATAAAATTCAAAATACCAACTAGAAATACCATTAACCTTTTTTATAGTAAGTTTTTTTCCTTAAACCTTTATCCTGAAAACATTTAGGAATATGAGCCAAAATTTTTATTCCAGTTACAACAGGTAAACCAGCAGCTTAATGTCAGAATAGTATTGTTGCATATAGATAGAATGGAATTTCAAACCTACACAAAATTAATTAGTAATGAAAGAATTTATTTACAACATTTCTTTTTCAGTTATATCACATCACTTTACATTTGTTGAGCCGAAACCTAAGATAGTTTCTGTGGTTTTGTATTGATGAATTCCATATTTGATATGCATAGACAAAATAAAAAAAACATTTTTCCTTGTTCTACTAGAAAGGAGATTTTCTACTTTTTAGCCATCTCCCTGTGGTGAATTCTGCTGAAATTCATGGGACTATTTCTATTAATAACTAGGGCAAGCCCTTTCTAAATAGCTTAAACAATCTCTATGTAGGCAGACCTCCCATGCAGGAGTCAAACTTGAAATTTCTTTCTCTTTCTTGAGAGTGGACTGTGAGGTCTCATTTAATTATGAATAGAAGTCTTTGAATACCTGAATTTAAGCTCTTAAACTGATCCATTTGAAAGAAATGTCTACTCCTGAAAATGTGCCTATCACAGTTGTAGTTAAGCTATATGGTCTGCTACTATAAGATAGTCTGGACAGAAATGGATTACTTAAAATTTTTATAGTGTAATCACAAATCTAATAAATAGGAAAATACTACTTTAGAGAAATAATTATCAAATTAGATGGTTATGCGGTCATCTCCCACATAGTTCAGCTCCTTTATTGAGTACTTATGAGTGGAATGTAAATTTTGTATGCTCACAGTTTCTATTTCTTTGGAAATAGGAAACTTTGGAAATAGGAACTATATCTTTGCATCTTTACATTGTACAGAAACTGAACAGGTTTAGTTCACACTATTTAGAGAGTTTAGAGTTGTCCCACAGGGAAGCAAACAATTTGCACAAAGCGATAGGAAAGAAATAAAAACAAATTATTTATCTGAATAGATAGATTTTAAATCCATTGTTCAAAAAGCTCTTTTATCATCAGCAGAGTGATGGATTGTTTCTTTAAGGAAAAGTGGCAATAATTAGTTCTAATACCTGAGAGAACTCAATAAATATTTGCTAAATTAAGATTATTTATTATTTGTATTCTAGGAGCATCTAGATGATTCCTGTGAGATCAGACCCCCGTTGTTCAAGGAACTGTATAACGGCTGCTATCCTAAACAACACACAGTTCAAAATAGATGTCAGGGAAGACAGGAAGAAAAACAGAATCTCAAAGAAATGAAATTAATTGCCTGAGGGCAGAAATTTAGCAGCAGGGTTAGGTCTGTGATCAGGTAGATTTCTTCAAAACCATCCTGTAGCTTTACCTGGAGCAAGTATCTTCATTTCTTATCTGACCCTTTTGACTTCCACCCCACCTCTCAGTACAAGAACCAACCTCTGACACCCACCATCACTGCTCCTCTGTGTAAGATGTGACAGCAGTCTTCATTTCCTTTGAAATGGTCCCTCTATCCACTCAGAAATCACCTGTTATATAGGACAGACAGTTTGCTTTAGTTTTCTTGATATTTCTCACTTACTTTGATCACTCTTTATACCTTCCCTCTTCTATTGGATTTGCCGCTGTATCTTGCTGTCACCCTGTTTTTCTGCAGACTCTTATCATTGCCCATCTACCCAGCTGTTCTTGATCCTGCATGAGTACATGGGGAATAGTGAGGCAGGTAAATCTGGTATTTGCTGATGTTTTCCAGAAAGCTCTCATAGATAATCCATTAGAAGAATAAGCTGTATTGTCTGGGTTTTGTTTTTGTTTGCTTGTTTTTGTTGTTTTGTTGCTGATCTTCCGTTTCCGATCAGAACAGGACATGGAATAACCAGCAAGTTAATACACCTAAGAAGGAGACAAATCCATGTGGAGTGGACACCCATGAACTGGATAATGTATTCAGCAATCTGTTTCTTATGTATGTTCCAAACTCAAAAGGAATTTTACAAATTACTGCTACAGGCATCTGAACTAATGAAGTGGTTTAGGGCAAAAGCAAGTGGGCGCAGAAAGCCTGCATGGGGAACTCAACTGAGTCTACCCAGGTGAGAACAGTGCTCTGCATGGAGTCCCTTCTTCTTGAGCCAGTGTCATTTAGCTGTGAAATGTGGTGAGGGGAGAAGAATTCTGGGGAGAGTGACTTTGCCATAACATGAATCTTCTGTATTTCCTTCATCATTTCCTCTTAGTTTATACATTGATGTGAAATTTCAGTCTATCTTTACTTCAGTTATTGGAACGACAATAGGCCTTTCCTTTCACGTAGGCTGCAATTTTAAAACCCGAGACACTTCGGTTCAGGTACCACCTTTGTTTGGTTCATCTGAGATCCAAGGTAGGCTGTGCTAGTGGGGAATTCTTTCTGGGAGCTGCCATTGACTGAGATCTTCTCTAATCTAGACAGCAATTCAAACATCCTCTCCTTGTTTCAGAAAAGAACACTCTTTCCTTTCATCTTGCATTTAAAAATAGGTCTGTGGGGGTTACTTAAAGCTATGCAATTGAGTTATGCAGGAGATACCTTCAAGCTATCCTTTTCTGTGCTGCTTCTTCAGGGTGAGTTAAAAAGCTAAGTGATGACAGCATTAACTCCAAGGTTAGAGCCTTTTGTTTATATTACACTCGTGCACTGTCTGTGCAAACCCAAACATTCCTAGGGGATGTGAGGAAACCCTGCAGCTGGCCTCTTGGGGAGAGTGGCTAGCGTGACTTCTGGGGTTTACTTCAGGTTCAACATAGTACTGTGGTTTACCTTTATCTGTAATATGCTCTATGCTGGATTTCGATCTTGATATCTAGAGAAAACCTTTTTTTGGATTTGTAACAGATAAGTCATTGGTAGATATTCAGACCTTTGCTAGCAGGTCTTCTTTTTATTTTTAAATTTTTTTACCTTAAGTCGTTTCTACCAGGTAAATTGTGTAGTTGCAAGCTGGAAGTTGAAGTGTATGCTGCTGTTGGGTGCCACGAATTGATAGAAATCTGTTTACAATTGATTTACAATTTAGGTAGAATCCAGGAGATTATAAAATGACCGGATCAACCAGATCATGGAGATAAATGGAGATTGTTGTATTGGTAGTCACCCTGAGATAGATTCCTCTTTCTAAAATTTGATTTTATACCGTTATTTTTATTGGCTTAGGTTATCTCATAACTTGGATAACTTAGTGTATCTAAAATTGCACTAGATGCCTATGATTAAACACATAACGTAGGTCTGATGCTTTTCAGTAGTGTTTCAGATACATTTGAAAACCATCAGTAAGTTCTGAATCCCTGGCTAAAGCATTCCTGAGTGAACACGCCTTTGTATGGCAAGCATATCTCAGACAAAGAAAAATAACCAGTCATACATGATATCCCATAATATATCTTTTGCTTAGTGATCATTTCCTTCCATGAAGCCTTGTACAAATGACTTAGAACTAAAAGCACATAGGCTTTCATGTGCTTAGCAATATGGTTAAGTACAACAGGGCTTTTGAATGCTTAGGTGCCTCTTTTCTTTCTTTCTGAATACCTGTCTCTGTTGTATCTCAGTGAACAGATACGTTTGAAAAGTTCTGGGGAGGTAGAACCTGCCTCTTTACCTGTCTCAATAGCCTCAAAAACATGTCCCTTCATTCTCAGCTATAAATGCACAAAAGGTTTTGGTTTCTCTACACTGTGCAGAGAGACACCCACATTAGAATACTAGTGTTTGGTTGTCAATGTAGTGAAATTACAAAGTTACATCGTCAAATGAAAGAAGGTGCTGTCATAAAACTACATGTAAAAATTCTGCATGTATTATAATATTACTATGTTTTCATTTTTTAAAAAATTCAAGTAGTCAGAGCCAGATGCTGTGAAATTTAGGTAGTCTTTCCTAAAATTCAGATTAGACTAATAGTGCAGTGATGATGTTATTTATTTAGGTGATCTAACAGTACATCTGCATAATTTATATTGTGCTTGTTTATTAATTTGTATCACACCTTGGAATTTTTAAGATTTGGATGGAGGGAAAATTTTACTCTCTAAATTAAAACAAAACAAATGTTTGGATGAACAGAGGAATTTTGTTTCAAGCTTTGAATGCTTTCTGTCTTAGCATCATTACTATACACTGCATGTTTGAATGAATACACCCAAAATCAGAGTTTTATTCAGAAATAGCTAATTTAAATAGAAAATCCTGTTGCCTCTGGGTTGATTTTTGCAAGAAATACATTTAGGCTTTGTACATAATTGGTAATCTTCATTTGCAGGTACAGTCTATTTTTGTCTATGTAATATAATTTATGTTTTCAGATGTGAATTTAAAACAAAATATCTGACAGTATATAGTTTAAAAAGAAGAGATTTAATCGGATGATTTCTGATTTGAATGCTGAAGGATTAGAAAAAGGAATGCTGAAGGATTTGCAACACCGCTGGATTCTGATTGTATTTTTTCATTTTGGCCCAATAAAAACTATTTGTTGAATTTTATGTCATTCTATAAATTGATCTATAAATTCAATATTTGTTTTAAGAGAGAACTAGAAGAAAGTGAGTTTTATTCTGTTATTTCAAAAGATATTTTGATTCTTTACTCAGCTGCAATATTCAGTTGTAATTTTCATAACACAGAAGCCAGACATTAAAGTAGACAGAAAACAGCAAATAAATAAAATAACTGTTGTGGAGATCTTTTGGTTTTGACCTGACTGCATTCAGGAGACATTTATAAAGATCATTATATAGCTCTAGCTAAATGACACAATCTTCAGCTAATTTTTCTTGATTAAAAAGCTATTAATGATCCATAAAAAGAGAGCAGGGGCAAACTTTGCCTCTTGAATAAAATCTCATAGTGATGAAATGCTACATGATAGCCCTGAATTCTACATGTTATTCTTTTCCAAGGTCAATGACCTATTTTTCTTTCTTTTGGCTCAGAGATGCCAATATGCAGCTTTATTCACAGCAGAAATTGCATATTAAAAAGGGACAAGAATAAGATGCATTCTGTAGCAAAATATGCTAATCTCCAATAAGATATAAGGTGATTCTTCTGTTGATGATTTTGAAAAACAATGTGAATCTTCAAATCAAACCTAGTAATGAACTCACTGTAACTGAATCTAGCAATTGCCTAGAGCGATAATTACTAGATAAAGAAGAAGGGCATGAAATGGTCATTGAAAGCAAAAGGGAGAGCAGAAGGGAGAGCAGAAATTATTGAGTTAGGAAACTTTTGTTAAATTTAACCAAAATAGACACAAAATACTGTTGCATGTTTTGTTTGAATATTAAAATTGGGCATGAGGAAAATTTTAATGTAACAGTATCAAGTCAAGTATAACAATAATTCAGAAACTTGCCTTCAACAAAGTATGGTTAAGGATTTAAACACTCACTATAACAAAGGAAGCTCTTTTTCAATGAATAAACACAACTCACTACTGAGTTTATACTCATCCTGAGTGTCTATTGAAATTCTACTCATGAAACAATTGATTTCAGTGAAGAAGACGAACTATTTTATCACTTTGATGAACTAAGTTCAGAATCTCATTTCTTCTTTTTCATCACCTTAACATTATAGATTCTTAATAATGCTTACCATATTTTTCTGCCTGCTCCTTGCTCAGCATTTTATGTGGTTATCCAATAGTGGTATAAGAACAGTATACTCAAAATTTTAAGTGGGATATTTTCCCAGAACTTTGACTGTATGATCTGCTACTGAATTTTCTTTAGACCTAATTTTTTTTTCCTACCTTATGTAATAATCTTCCTACAGGTTCATGCCAGATTTTTTCCACACAGAGTTTTGCCTTTCATAATCCTATATTGCTGACAAATTGTATTGGGATTTCCTATGCCATAGTCTAAATTTCAGTCATGTAAAGACAACTGGACTACCCTAATTATTTTATTAGGCATCTCTTTCACTGCAAAGTACAAAGTACAATACAAAGTACAGTACAAAGACTATATTGGAGAATGCTATCACACAGACCTTAAAATCTGTTTAAATATGTATGTTGATCATACAACAATTTTTCTTTGCCACTGTAGCGTAGAAAACATCTGATACATAGAGATGAGATTTATGAAATTTTATATATGCCTGGAAACACTGGTATTCTCCTACCATTTGCTGCCTCTAAGGGCAAAATTTATATAAAAGTGTTAAAGGTAGGATTCTATGAATCACAATAAATAGAGGAAGCAGACTGTCTCTTTACATTTTGTCTTCCTTTTCGAAATTAAAAATATGCCTACTTTCTACGTTTTCCTTAGCTTTTTTCACAGACCTCCATATACAAAAAATTTAGATAAGGTCTCTAAGATTAAAACTTCTTGTTTTTAACATTTCAGCAGCAACACTGTTGACACCTGGTGCTTGTTATTCCTAAGAGTTCTGATTGCCTCTTGAATCTCTTTAAAATTTGGCTCAGCTGCCTGGAAGGTGGCCATTTGTTGTTAGCCTTTTCATTTTCTTTAATGGGCTAAGCACTCCTACTATATTTCTCTACTTCCATTCCTTGTAATAAGATTATTTTCATTTTTATATTTTAGCAGACTTTCTTATTATTGATATTTTTTTCTCCATGCATTGATGCCCCTGTAAAATTTTTCAACAGTCTCAGATTCCTTAAACTAAGTCATCAGAAGCAAATTCTCTACCAACTATAATCCTCTGAAAAGATCCACTCTTGCCTGAGGAACAAATGTACAACTTGCCAATACCCATCATCACATCATAGTAAGTATCTCCTCCAAAGGAACCATTGAAAGCTCTGAATTTTGTATTTGAATTTCCCACAACATAATATTTTTCACCTAACACACTAAAAGCCCTTAGGGAAACTGGGGATTGGAACCGGTATAATTAAACAACAAATTTACACTTGAATGAACCACTACAGAAAACCAATAATGGCTTTAAAAATCCATTTTCCAGCGGGGGAATGTTTTTCACAGAATTCTCCTTCCCTCTCTGAATTTTCAGGCCTAATGCAGCAAAGATATGAAGTCCCTTTAAAAGGAAAGCTTGGAAAAAGAAAAGTAAAGTTTGTTTGATCACACTCATGTTCTCACCGTGTTCAACAGGAACTTTTCTTTATTTCTTATTTTCATACAAAATTTCCTAGGAAAGCCTGTCTCCATCCTCTCTATATCTCCCTTTAAGGTAGAAGAAATCTGTCAATAAGGTCCTTTCTTACCCTCCCTTCCACTCAGTTTCTTTACCCTCATATGGGTCTCCAGGGGATTGTCCTCAGCTGGTTGGACCCTGTACCAAGGACCCAAGAGTGAACCTAGTATTCTTTGTGCAGTTAAATGTGTCCTGAAGTTATGAAGGATGTCCATGTTTTTGGTAAATTTCTTCTGATTCATTCTTTCCTTGAAGTTTTGTACTGTCTTTGTAGACTTGCAGTCTCTTCTTCAGCCTTTTCACATTCTGTAGTTTCTGACTATATTGATATATATTGTAATTTGTAACTTATATATTGAATATAAATTACACATATAAATTATGGCATGCTGGCTGTGTTGTATGTTAGGTTAAAGTTGTTCATTTACATTTGGATATATTTCTGGGAACTCTGCTTTTGTGCTGTCCTTCGTTTTCCTAATGTCTTTCTTCTTGCTATCAACACATCTGCAATTTAGTGTAGCAGACTCCAGAATTTTTTCCTGAATCAATACCTTGTGTGCATAATTTGAATTGTCTGAAGACAATGCTTTCTATATGTGCCCATATACTCTGTGTACTATTTAAATTTTTTTCTTATGTCTCTTGTGAGACAGTCATGAGTTACTGCTACCTCCCTCTAGATTTTTGATGCCAAGAGGCAAATATTTCTGTCTTGACTTAGTAAGTGCATGATCAGTCTAGCTATTAGTAACTCCATCTGTGGTCTTTGCCGATGTTGGTGAGTAGTTTAACAGAAAATGCAGTACTCTGTGAATGCACTTTATAAAATCTGTTTCAAGTAATCTAGTTTCAATATCATGAAACACTTATTTCCAGGCTTTTTTTTTTTTTTTAACTTCTTCGTTTCCTGTACTAAAACTGTAGAAACTGTAAGCTGTCCTACAGCTGTTGAAGATATTCAGTGCATTCATCATCTAATAATCTTTATTTTTCTTCAGTGAAAGTAGATATATTGCTGAAGTCAATACTGAGCTATCTCCTTCTGATCTTAATTGAATGTTTGTCCACTAATGGCTTCAAAGGTATTTCTGTTGATAATGTATTTTAACTGTTCCCATTTCATGTCTTGTAGCCTTTCTTTCATTATGAATGTAGATTCTCTATTTCTCTGTATCTTATCTCTGAGAAGTCTGTGATGTGTGCACAATTCTGCTTTGCTTGTGCTATAAGAGTTGGGGAACTTCTGGCCTGTGTAAGATCAGATGTTTCACATTTCTAATTCCTATTTTTTTCCAAAGCTGATGGTTTTTATTTTTATTGTTATTCATGTCGGTTTTTTAAGTTTTGTGGGTGACACCTTAAAATTATTCTTTGTTGTAGATCAGAGAAACAATTATTAAATTTCTGTTCTCCATATATAATATTTTTAGATGTAGGTGAAATAATTCCTAATCTTCTGAAAAAGTATTGACCTCTTGGACTATTTAGTTATGAGCAGATCTGATCTGCTAAGCATGCTTAAGGTTCTTCTCTCAGTTGAACATGATTTATGAACACATCCCTTGAAATGTAGACAGCAGATTGGGACAGTGTGTTCCCACAGTCCTTAGGCCATTGTCAAGTATGCAAAATAACATTACTACATTTTTCCATGAAATTTTCCTTTTACTAAAAATTTCTAAAGATGCCAAGTTGATGGGAACTTTCAGCTGACTCAGTCTCCTCTTTATCCAGTGGTTTCAGATGTTGTAGATCATGGGGTGGTTGAAAATTCCTTTTTCATAAAATTTCTGGTTTTTGGGAGGCTTTAAAAGAATCCCTTCTGATGGTTTTTCCCATCTTACTAAACTGGCCTATTGGATTTTTATTGTCTTATCTATAGGTTTGCTAACTATTACTTCCTTTGAAATCTGAGTCATCAAAAGCCTTTACTGGTGATCATTTATGTTACCTTGCAGATCAGTAAAAGACATTGATAAGATATGTGGGGCCACAAAACCTGCAAATTGCATGTCTCAGCTTCAGCATAAATATATTTTCTTGGGAAATTTCTCTAAGTGATTATATTTTTTCTTATCCTCGTCATCCTTTATTTTTATTGCAGCAAAACTCAGAATAAAACCATCAAAGGTAACGAGCATTTATTTTAAGTTAGGATACATCAGGCGGTTTGACATTTAATACTTATTTTACTTTTCCTCAACTAAATGAGCACTGTGTGCTGGAACAGGTCATGTCCCTTTCTGTCACAGTCCACCTTGTTTTGTGATTGTGCACCCTTGGATGCATAATGGAGGTATGGGTACTTGTGCATAAAGAAACATAGCTTAAATGAACTGTAAAGCTCTGTGCTTTATTGGACAGCAATTTTTTGAACTTTTTTTCCCCTGGGTGAATTATTCAGAAGATCTTTGTAAATGGTGCATAACTTCAAATTGGATCCACAGAGTGTACATCAGGTAATTGATTCTCCTCCTTAATTTCATTTGTTACATGACCACACTATTGCTTTTCCTTTTTTGATTAAGTGATTTTTTTTTATTCATAGCATTACACAAATAATCTAAACCAAGTTCTAATATCTTAATCTCTTGTTAATTAACATTTCCTCAGCTCACTTAAATTGCCCATCATGCTGTCTTGCAAGGTCATTTCTTGCTAAATCAGAGCATGATTTCAGGTAAAGATGTCTTGAATTTCGAGACAGATTGTAGTTGATATTGATATATGTTGGAAGTGATATTAGAAAAGTGATCAAAACCCACTGAAGAAAAACGAAAAAAGGTAGAGAAATTCTGGAAGATTGTGTACTTAGTTTAGTTTGTTTGTTTGTTTTACTTTGTTTTGGTTTTGTTTTAGATTTATTTTCCCCAAGAGTTTCTTCTTAAAGTGGTTCAGCATTTTACGATGAAACTGTTTGCTTTGGGTAGCTTTTTCATGGGCTAAAACAAGAGGTCTCAGTCATCTTCTTATGGAAGAAAAAGTTCTTACACTGTGAGCTCTCAAAGCTGAGCTTCTGCTGTGTTTATAAGAAGCAAATCTCTTTGTTGCATGGAGAGAAAGTCCATTCTTTTGCAATGTGTCCATCAGAGGTACATAGCTGCTAAGTCATTAGCAGGTGCTAAATATAGAAAACAGAGTTTCCTGTTCAGCTGCATTTTTTATTATTATTTTTCCAATAGGTTTCTGATATGAAAGTTGTAGAGTTGAATTTCTCTTGAGATAAGAAATTACAATTAAATGGAGGCTGGTTGATCAACCATGACACAATGTTGTCAACATGAAATCAAAGAGAGAACAGTACATTTGCATTTGCTGCCTTTGTAGAGTGAGATTATGCTACAGCATGGCGCTGTCTGACTCGCCTAGGAGCACAAAGAAATTCCACAGCTGAAATTCTGAAATGCTTCCTGAAGAGGTGAACATTACACCTGCTCCATGCCGTCTCCAAACAGTTTCTGTGCTAGAATAGCCTCTGGCTCTGCCCAGTACTTGCACTGTGCTTCCACGCTTACCTCCCGTACATGTGCTATGGGATTAATGAACTCTTTGACTGATTAAATGTTCATAATTAAATTATTTTCCCATAACTCAGATTGAACAAAAGAATCCAGTCATGTCATTCATGAACGTAACTGACACAATTTTGTAGCTTGCATTGTTGGTGTTTTTTGTTAACAAAATGGACACACAGGAAAAATTTACTATCAAGTTTCCCAAAGTCCTAAGTCATTTGAGTGATACAAACCCCATGACTTTGTGTGTTCTTGTCTGTATAGAACATTCAGATGTCGAAACTGACTGCTTACATCTGAAAATCAGTAATTGCTGTACGATTTGCTGATGTCTATAGAAAATTCTGTAAGTGTATAAATTTATGTATTTTTCTTGCATGTGTATCTCTTGTTAGGAAGGTGCTAAAGTTCTCCAGCTGATAGACAGATATCTGCAGAGCGCATTAATGAATTGTCTAAACCATTTTTTACGCCTCTGTATAGTATTTGCTATGATAATTGTCAGATCAGGGAAATAACTCTCCATCTTGTGAACAGGGGTCATATCTATGAGTGTTATATTAATCTGGTAAAAAGGACAAAAAGAAACAAGAAGTAAAGGGAAAAAAACCACAGTGGCTAAGGACATATTATATATAGAGAGGAATTAAAAGCCAAAGTGGAAACATCAGCCCTCACTGTAACTTTGAGATCCATGCAGAGAAGGTTCAGTTCTCAGGAAGAGCTCCTTTTAGTGCAGGTGTAGAGCTGCTTTGGGTGCATGTATTAGGGAAGATTACAGATAATTTTAAGATCTGAGAATGGATGTAATGCTAAACTGAGAGACTGTGAAATATGTGATGAGAAGAGCATTTGCTTTTCCTTTTGTTCTCCATTATCTGTGGAAAAATAATTCTTTCCCATCCTGAAGGGAAATCCTTTCCATGAGAAGCACTGGAGCAGGAGTCTGTGCCTTCAAAAGCAGCAGGACTTGGGCTATATTCAGCAAAAAATGGCAGTCAGGGAAGGAAGAGAGTAAATTGCTAACCCACAGGAAAGACCTCAACCTTCCCTTGAAGTGAATCCTATTCATACTGTTCTAAGGTGCAGGAACAAGACGGAGAGAAAAACGGGTGGAACTTCTCTATCCTCTATGGAAAAATGTGTGCTGAAACACTAGCTTTTCCCTCTTACTCATAGCTCCCCTTTTCAAAGTTTTTTTGGGGTTTTTTTTTTGGTTTTTTAATAGAGAATGAATTAGTCCTTCAGTTGGTGTTCCCCTCTGAAAAGGGAGAAAGGACTTTGAGATTATATTAGCAGTGCTTTTTATAATTACTTGCTAGAAACTATCACAAAAGAGAAGTGTGAACATGTTTGCAGGAGCTGGCAAAGTATAATGAGGGGAAAAGCCTCCTGATTCTTATTTGTATTATCAACACCAAAGAGCTCTAAGTCATAAACCAGGACCACATGGGGAGGTTATGATTCAAATGTAAGAGGCAACACATGTATCGAGACAGCTGAAGGAGCATGGGGAAACAATGAGGCAACATTGGTCAGTATGAGAGAAAGCGTCTCAGTGCATTATTAGCCTAAACATTTTCTCATGTTTTTTTTTATAGGCATCACAGCAAGAGAGTTTTAATGAGGGATTTGAAGGAAGATAATGAGGTTGTGTGGCAGATGCTTGGAAAAAATCACAGAGGAGCTTGTTTAAAAATATCTGACGAATGGGTAGTGGAAGCCAACATTATGGTCTAACCGGAGACAGAGCTCATTGGAGATGATAAGTAGGATGAAAATGAGGAAGAATTTGAAGATGAAGTCAAATATCTTATATCTGATTATTTAGAAAATCATAAACAGGTGTTGGTCAAAAAGGCTGGCACTTTTGTTTCATTAGATTCTGCGTGAGGGGTTCAGAGTTAAACAGAGGAACAGATGTTATGATGGTGGAGATTTGAAGTGGATTATGACAGTGTGGACAAAACCTTTGTGGGTGAACATCATTGGGCATTCATTAAAGGTGCTACGCAGAAATAACCAAAAAATTTAGGCCGAAGTGTATTACATTGGACATTGACTTCTTTACAAAGCAGATGATGTGATCTAACTTTCTAGAGGAAAATGCGATAAGTTTTATATTTAAAAGAGAAGCGCTCTCTGGTGTTGAAAGGAAGTTGTGTCAGTGTATAGATTGTTCCTCTTTTCCAGTATGGAAAGCTAAAAATCTTTTGTCTGAATGAGGGCAATAAAGAAAGTTAAAAATTAAATACATACAAAAATACAGTATGAGCAGTCATAGCAACAAAAGCTTCTGTTTGGTTTTCTTGGAGACATACTTATGCCATCCCCCTACATTTTTTCAGGTCTGGTTACTCTGATTTTAAAAATAATCCTCACAATTAAAAGTTCAGTTTCAAGAGTGATTGTGTTAAAATGCTTGCAGAAAAAAAAGGTTAGGTTCCGTGAAAATCAGGGGTTTAATACAGATGATCAAAGCAATTAGTATGTGCCACAGTTGAGACCAGATGGTTAATGTGAGATTTGAAAGAAAACTAGTGCACACAATAGATTTCTATTTTAGCTTTTACAAAAGAGGAAGGCAAGTACATATTCTTTGTGGGAAGCCTAATCCTATAAAAAAGTTAACATGAGAAAAGACATGCTAAGCTCTTTTGTGAAGGAATTTTAGAGTACTTTGCATGGTATGTCCATAAAGGTAGCTGGAGTTAGAAGCTAACATAATTAAAGGACAGAACTTCTAAACATTAAATTAATGATTTGTCTTAACATTCACAAGTGAGCGGGTGACTTATGCTGGAAATGGCTGTAAATTTCCTATGAGAGGAAGAAGAAATACTGAGGAAAATCAAGACCATACCTGAACAGATGATCAGGACATTAGAATGTCTAAAGATTAGCAAAACTCCAGGTGCAGATGGAGTCTGTCCCAGAGATGAAAGACCCAAGAACCAATGTGAGTAAAGGCAACATCATATTATAATAGAAAATACTGGTAGACTTAGTGGTGAGTAGAAACTGAGATACAGGAAATTAATGATATTTAGGGATGACTTCTGCTCTTGAGGACAGTGACAGCTAAATGATCATTTTTCAGAAAGGTAATTGTTTACAGGCAGAACTCAGAAAGGGAAGACTTTTAATTGTTTTAAGTGGTGGTCTCAGATTAAAAGTTAGCTAGGGAGAGGGTGAAAGGCAACTAAGTGCTGATGATTTTAAGAAGCTTTGTATATAAACCAGTCTAAAAGATAGGTCAGATTTTTAAAAACTTTTCTAGCCAGCCAGCATCTCTTTGCATGTATATA
Organism: Sitta carolinensis; assembly: GCA_032173965.1. Classification (NCBI taxonomy): domain Eukaryota; kingdom Metazoa; phylum Chordata; class Aves; order Passeriformes; family Sittidae; genus Sitta; species Sitta carolinensis. The sequence goes on from CM063284.1 coordinate 26,232,720, forward strand.
TTCCTGGCTACATATACTTCCTTTTCAGTGCTGGTGATTCCTTGCAGTGTTCTGAGGGTTCAGTGGTACCAAGAAGGCTCTGCGCCCATCAGATCCACGGTAGCGTTGATGCCAGATTGGGTTAAATATTGGTCAGTGGCAGCTGCAGCCACCACTGAGACCTCCATCTTGTTTGGATAAGGGAAAGTGGTTATCTTCAGGAGATGAAAGGGAGTTATCAGGTAATAAAAACCCCACAAAATAAAGCAATTTACTTCAGCCATTTTGTGAGGATCAGCATAATGCTAATTTTCACTTACTAGAGCTACACAAATGGGGAGCATAAGGTGAGTAAAACAGCAAAAAGTAGAATTTGTGTAGAATTTGGCATTTTGATACAATTGCAGAGCAATTCACACTTACTCGGAATAGCTTGGGAAGCGAGTTCAGTGAACTCATTTGTACATACTGGGTGAAAAATATAGGAGAATTGTAGGAGGAACAAGAAAAAGAAAATACTCCAAAAGTCACATGCAAATTAACATTAATCAGGAGGATAATCTAGATTAAAGAATTATAAACATATGACTATTTTTTTTTTACATAAATACTTAGGTAATGACAGCAAAAATCCCAAGGAACATTAAAGTTTAATAAATACTGCATTGAATATAAATTATTTTTGCCTACTATAAAAAAAAATCACAAAATCTATGATACCAAAATTTCTATTGTCCTTGTAATTTTAAATCTTCTGGTTATATCTTCATATACAGAGAATCTCCATGTAAAATATATGGGCTAACATTTCTGGAAAGGAAAACATAGACATCTGTGTTTATTTTAGCCACAGCATTTATTTCTAAAATGAAAATAAAAATGTGGATGCTACCAGTTATGGCAAAAATCAGTCAGAAAATTTAGTTATGAACAAAATGTCATTAGTTCCATATTTAATTTGTCATTGACCTGCTCTATTTAAATATAAAGCTGGTTATAATAATCTAGCAACTGTGGTATGTCTGTGAGTACATCCCCTGAGTTTCTCTTGTCTGGTGGAAATGTCAAGATTGTATTTTTTCTCTCTGTTTTTCCAGTACAATACCTCTTACAAGATCCACAGTTCTTCACAGGGCTGATTGATGACCTAAGACCAAAGTGTATCATAGTTAATTGAAAGACTTCATTGTCCTTTTGATCAATCCCCGTGTCCTCTGGTATTTTGGACTCATGGCTTTCCTTCAGTAAGAAGTGATTTCTGTTGTTTCCTCTTTACAGAATAAGGGAGATCTACTTTAAATCAGACCTCACCAGCAAAGAATTTGTTTCTCAGAAGAGAAAAACCCAGTTTTCAGAGTCAAAGAAGATTTTGAGAAGTCTAGGGGCAGATGAGGAAAGATATTTCTCGAGGCCTCAGAGAATTTGTGAGAGCAAGCTCAGAGATCTTAATATTATATTTCATAGTTCTGGAGTTTGAAGGTCTAAACTGGGAGGCTAGAAACTACCAAGGTGGATGGATCATATATCACATACCCCAAAATCTACGGTCTCACTGGGGACCACTGTGGAGATTTTTTTTTATTGTTGGTTAGTAATGAATAACAGGATGCAAACACTGAGGTGGGTTGGAGATGAGAGTGCAGAAAGTCTCCCCTTTCACAAAGAAACACATTCTGCCTAGAGAAAATGATGGCAAAAATCTGGTACACTATTGTCATTGTTTCAGTTGTAAATAGTTGCAGTAGCTCCCTAGACTAAGCAGATTCTTTTTGCCATCCCATTGTCATTGCAGGCATCAACTGATCACAGATTCCAGATCTGCAGCCTTTAAATCTTCCAAGTCAGACCTGCTTAGTTTGCTGACAAAAAGAAATTTCCCAATTCAGTACTGTGGAGTCAATAAAAATGTAGCTGTGGCAGAGCAAGGTGCATTCTCTTCTCCCTGATGTACTATAATCATCAAATTGTAAGCTAAGATACAATTCCAGAAATAACGTTGCACATAATAGTTGATGTATGAAGCGGAAAGAACATAGTTAATTTGCAGAGGTGAATTTGAGCTTTCATGTCCATCAGACAGGAAAATCTGGTTTTGACTGCAGACTGAGAACATTTTAAATGGAAACCTCTGATGGAAATACATACGGAATGCAAAGAGGTGTTTATACGGTCAATTTTCTATCCAGATGAACCTTCTTATTTCTTCTTGTCAGTTTTACTGGGACTTTGTAGTCATTTCCTAGCAGTTTTTCCTTGTATATTTTTCTGACTATAAATGTTTTCATGGTTTCTTGTTTTTTACAGAGATATTCTATATCTTGCTGTGTGAGAAACAGCACCTCTTTAATGACTTAATATAGGAGTTACAATCCAAAAGACAAAAGTATGTAACTTTTATTGCAATATTAAATTTCTAATTCTTACTCTAGTCAGTGTTACTGTACAGGTCTTTCCTTGTAAAAATAGACTTGGGACAACACCTAAACATTAAATTTAGTCTTTAAGATATTTTCAGGACTGCACCTTAAGCTGTATCCCTCCAGGCCAGGTAGTGTCATTTTTGGATATAGGGAGCTTATTGCCAAGGAATTTAAAATGTAAACGTTGAGTACTTCTTAATAAAGAAATTTATGCCTTTGCTTTTTTCCTGTGATAATTTTTCACTGTTATTTATTCACAAATGGTCTTGAACTGCCTTGAATTTACATCATGGTAAGGATAGGTGTGTAGGCTCTACCTGTAGAAACAGCTGATATACAGTACCTGAATCTTTTGTGATTACTTCTTCGGGTATCAGTGTTACCACAGTAGATATACAGCTAGCTGAGAGTGCAACTTATGTATGGCAACATTTTTTCCCACTTAGATGTTTGTACCAAGATGTGCTGTACTATCTTTGGCTGGTACTTCATTCTTAGCAGATGGCAGGATGGAGCTGTGCATAATTGGCTTGGATATCCTGATAACAGTGTATATTTTTCAGAAAAGGCTATTCTTGGAGGTTATAGAGGATTTTTTAAAATGTTGTCCAGCAGCTGCAGATTTCAGAAGGGAGTAGGCTGAGAATTTCTTGACAAAGCTCTTTTTATGAAGATTGAAGATATTGACAGGAAATGACTTGGTGAATTTGAGTTTCAAGTCTTCTTAAACACATTTGTTTGGTTCAGAAGGAGCTTCTTTACTGCCAAGAAATGAAAGAGGAAAACTTCTGGGTGCAGAGCAGGTGAGATGGTATGCCCATCTCCATTTGCACAGTTGGTTATTTTTTGTTCTTCCAGTACAAATCTACTTAAATGTTGGCCATAAACCTTGGCTGCATTTTAATATTGGCTGTGTACTTGTGATCTTTCTCTACTGATGCTTAAAAAGGGCATTGACTCTTCCTTTTATTTGATTTCTGTCTGGAGCTATAAAATTAATCTCCCAGTGTCATGCTGCAATGAGCTGTGTCAGTGGGAGAGAGATAAGTTTCATTTTTTTGCCTTAAAACTTCTTCCAAAGCTACAAAGAGTTGAGCACATTTACTTTCTCTTTTCAATTTTAACAAAGCCCTTGTCTTTTTTTCTGCATTTCTATTTTATCCATGTCATTTTGGTTCTTTTGTTTTATACTTCACATTTTTTCCAGACTCTTTTTTTCCTCTTCAAGCCTAGTTTATAGTCTCTGACAGGATTCTTTCTATGCTATCTGCCAAAACATCTGTTCCTTTTCTGAATAAAAAGCATGCTTCTCCAGAAAGTGTCACATGGGTCCACACTAAGTATAAACCTTCATTCCTCTCTGCAACTTTACCAGTGATGGACTAGCACTGGGAATCTTTGCATTCTTGTCTGTCTTGTCTCATTTTTCATTATGCCAAAGTCAGTAGTGCAGTGGAGAAAAAAAAAAAAAAAAAAAGTATTTAAAAGTACACTTTTCGTTTCAAAATATGCTAGTACTTACATGTACTTTCTATTTTTAATCTTGTAATTATTTCTTGAACTTCTAATTGAAGCAGATACTTATCAACTTCAAAATGATTCTATTTAAAAAAATATTTATTGCCTGTTGTTTTCTGCCAGGACCACATTAGAATTACTACTCTCACCGAAAATCCAATGCAACTTCCTTGATTCTTCTTGGATTCATTTTGTCAATTCAACAGTTTTGCAGTCAAAACAACATTCAGAAAAATTTTGGGTTGTTGTGAGAAAATTATGTAATTTCAGTAGTTTGGTAATTCTGATGTAGTTCACAGGCTTGCTTCTATTGTAAAGTTCTTAGACACCTTTAGGAAAAGTTCAGTATTTTGAAAGAAATACTTTTTTATATTACACAAAATATACACAATTTTTATTTTGTGATCCCACAGATGATAAGATTAATGTAATTAATTTTTGTAACATTTTATAAATGGTCAATACTAGCATTAAATAATTTAAATATTTTTCTCCAGAATGGATAAAGTTTTAATAAATAAAATTTATTGTTCTCAATAAATTGTTGTGAAGTAAAGGAAAAAAGTGGGTTTTGTATGTATTTGTCTTTGTTATAATTTGCTGTTGATTTATGGCTGAGATCATTGACTTTGGGCTACAATAATACTAAGAAGAAGACTACTAAGTTTGTGGTGAATAATTTTAAGTTCCAGCAAACTTTTGGGCTTTAGTGTGGCAAATTACATGAGACAACGTTGGATAGAAACTTCCCTCTGGACTGCATCTGATTGACTAATTCAGCCTCCTGAAGTTTTAATTAATTTTCACTGAAAATAAAGAGTATTTTTAATTTTGTTTTTGTGCTTGCCAGAAATTTCTTCATTCTTTAGAGGAAAAAATGTGTATTTCCATTGTAATATTTGTAGTAGTTAAGGGTTTCCAGTGTCAATCTGGTATGGGGATGGGGAAAACACATTCCGTTTTATTGTTCCCTCTCTCTGCCAGACATAAAGAGAGTTTCTCCAGGTGGCAGAGATTTGATAAATGCTGGGAAGCTGTGTAAAGAGAATTGCTAAGGAAATTGAATTCAACCCTTTTCCGTGGCTTGATCCCCCCTAGAACAGGTGGCCTGGCACACTGGCCATGAGTTCCTGTTGACTGCCTCCATCCAATACCTCAGTACCCTTGTGCTGGGGATTTGTTTGTGGAAGCTGGCAAGCTGCCTTCCTGGAGGAGCTGCAACAACTGAAAGAGGGCTGGGAATGGTTCTGAAGTCCTGAGTCTTTTCATGGCTCTTGTGCTTTTGCTGGTTCTTTGAAACACTTAAGAAAGTTGGTGTGTGATTTGTTAAATGAAAGTTGGTAAATTCTTAGTCAAAGAAATATCTTCAACACAACACACTTTGTCAGTCAGCTTTTTGTGAGGACTTGCATGTGTCTCTTGCCAAGATCGTGGAGCAGAGGGAGGTTTGTTTTTATTTTTATTATTGGCTTAAACTGCCCTCAATATTTAATTAAAAATAAATATTCTTACCTGTATAGGCCTGTCTTAGTATGACCAAGACAGCAGAAAATAGGAAGTGTTCTCAATCCTGACAAATATCAATTACTCATTTAATAAGTTGCTCTTGACTGGGCTATTCAGTAGCCATGTGGAACAGGTTAGAACTTCTGTTTAGTAGTTCATGAGTAACTCCTGTAAACTGCAATCAATGATTCTATTTTTATGCTAGAAAACCAGCATTGTCTTTTTGTCCCTTGAGGTGCAACCTAAGTGTCTGGTGGCCCATCAAACTGAGATGTACCTTTAGTCTGTTCCTCTGGGAAGTCTGAACTCAGTTATCCCCTCCAGTGAACAACCACAGTGATTTGTATTTATTTTGGAAGATCTACATTTTTCAAGGGATAAAAATGAAGAGAATAGGGCTCTGACATTATAAAAAATTCAGTGCAGACCCCTGTGCAAACTTTTTCCTGAACCAGTAAGCACAGAGCTGCAGTGTCCCAGTTAAGGTCTACTAATAGATGGATTTAATTAGCTGCTGCACAACTTCATGTCCACAAAGTTTGTCTGCTTTGAGGGACCTTGCTAGTATTTCTGTCTGAGGTATTAATCAGTACAATCTCAGGGCAGTAGACACTGCATCCCATTTTGCAATGGCAATACTCTCTAAGTATTACAGAAAAGTAAACATAATGCTGTACAGAAATTTTCAACACTTAGGTGTAAAACAGATATGTGGTTATAATCTTAGTTACAAATACAACCCTAAATCCTGTGAAAACCCAATATATATTTACAAACACAAGTAAGAAGCATGAAACTGCATGAGAAATACTGTATAACAGTATTAGGCATTGGTATTTACAGGAAAATTATTATCAGTTTAATGTGGTTTTAATCTGTCAGAAAATGTGCAGGTAGAAGCTTGTGTTCTTCTGGTTTTAAACTTTGCATTAAGACCTGAATGCATGATATAACATACTGCCTCTATGTTTCTTCTCTGTCAGTTATCAAATGTTAGTCTGAAATATAATTGAATGTAGATTCAAAATAATCAAGGAAAAAGTTTAGATTTGGAGATACAGAATTTAGAATAACCTAATTGTACAAAGAAGAATAATTCAAAGACAATGTTCTCCATGTTGTGACTTGAAATTTGGGGAGGGGAAAAGCTTTTGTTCCTCTTTTTTTCTATATGATCCTTTTTTAGAATGAAGTTCAACACAAAGTGAATCTCAGCTGGTTTGGAATTATATTACCATCTGGGGGAAGATTTTGAAACAAGCCAAAACTAACAGATTTTCACCAGCCCCTTAAGAATTCTAATTGCCAGGAGTTGGTCATTTCTTAGGAGCAAATTGACAGTGCAGTAGTGTGAGTCCGCAAGATTTGTCTTGGCTGCAAGGTCTTCTTGGCTGGAGAAACATTTTTTGATTCATGTAGAATCACCTAGAGCTCAGCAGATATTTTTTAATGTTTCTAGTTAGACAGTTTCTTCTACTTCCTCTGGAAAATATGGCCAAAGCTGCAACTGACATTGTCAAATCTGTGTGTATACTTGTTGATGCTGTTGGTTAAAACCAGTGTTGAGCAGAGAGGGTCAGGCTGCGGCCTGGGGGTCCCTGTAGTGCACTTTGCAGTCCCTCGGTAAGGATTAGCAATTAAATTACTAGTTTGAGTCCAGGAAAGGTCAAGAGTGATTAACAATCTTTGTTCCATTTGTTAGTGGGAAACAGATGTAAAATGAAGTGATGATCAAAATCCAATTCCTAGTAGATATTTTACATCATAGACACCAAACTCCTAATGACCCCCTCTTAGCAATTTGATTAGAATGGACAGTAATTGAACAGGCACAGGAGAACTGCCATGCAGCTTCTACTGCCATTCCCCATAACCAAAATTACTGCTGTTTTCAATCTCAAAGACAGCTGAAAGTTTCAGTCTCTCTGAGATTTTTGTATTTTGTATGGAAATCTTTCACCCTGACTAATATTAAATCATATTTTGGACCTAAAATAAAGCTGAAAATTATCTGAAGGGCTCTTACCGCAGTAATTCTACACAAATTATTTGAAGGGCTCTGCATTTTAATTCTGGAAGGTTTTATTTGACAATTTAAAATATATGTGATTGATCCTCAGTTGGATTAATCTGACATGGATCTGCTAGAAAATTAGTTTAGTAGTAGTCAGTGAAGCTGGAAAAAATCTGATTCTGCATTACTTGAAGTATACAGTCATAATTAAGGTGCACGAGTAGTTTTAGAGAAAGTATAGCAAAATTATGTGCATTATACATACAAGACCTGCCCTTTTTCTTTCCATCAACCAGCTTTGGATTAGGTGAGAGGCTGTATGTTAGGGGCTTGGAATAAGTAAGGGTCTGGAGCTTAGGCTTCAGGAATTTGCTTGGGGTTACTACCATAGTATAGAAAACCCTTTAATTACAAAGCTTTGTATTCTCATACCCCTTTTAACTCATTAGTGATAGAATATCTTTCTTATAAATATGATATCTTTTAGACCAACTCTGTGTACATGCTTTTCTTCATGGAAAAGCTGTTCTGAAATTACCAGGAAATCTATTCTATGAATGCATCTAGGAATATTGCTGAATTACACTAGATGAAAATTCTTCAATATTTTAGCAATAAAATCCATAAGATAAATGGACAAAAAATTTCAATGGATGAATAAAACTCTTAAAGTATCTTGTAGCAAGTACCAGCAGGACTTGCTGTTTTATGGTCTCCTGTCTTAGTTATCTATACAGCAAACTAAGAAAGAAAACACTCTAAAAAGCTAATAACTCGAATAAAGTAAGATGCTTCTGGTTTCCTTTAAATTTATTAAAATTATATTAGTAGATATTTATATAGTAAGTTTGAAAACATAGAAAAATATTGTTATTCACTAGGTAGCTTACGTACTACCTAGAGCACATGTTCACTGACTGCTGAAAGATAAAGGGGGACCAAAAGAATTCACATTTTGAAAGAAGTTTATAATATCTTCCAAATTGTGAATCCAGTTTTTTTTTTTGTTGGTTTTTTTTTGTTTTTTTTTTTTTTTTTTTTTGTTTTGTTTTTGTTTTTTTTTTTGTTTTTTTTTTTTTTTTTTTTTGTTTTTTTTTTGTTTTTTGTTTTTTGTTTTACAACGACATTGCAACACAATATTCATACTAGACATGAATATGATTATTTTCACTATCATTTTTTGGCAGAGGAACAAATCAAACATTTCTTATTAACAAGAGCAGTTTTTCCTGCTCCTGTAGAAAACTGGGACCACCTAATGGTCTACAAATGGTTTTCAGGCTTCTTGTTGACACAACTCCCTTCTAGGCTGACTGTTTCCTTGAGCTCACATCCTTTTAAAAACAGCTGATGGCATTATGTATAAGCAATTATTGGAATTGGCCTTTTTTATTGGTACATACTGGATATGACATGGGAAAGAGTAGTCCAGAGATTTGTACTGTCTCTTAGTTCTGCAATTGTTAGGACATCACTAGTATTTCTTCTTTTAGCTTTGCCTTTGTCAAATCTGTTTCAGTGAGGAATCTTTCTAGGTCAGTGACTGTATATGTTAGCTTCTAGTACACCTTAACCCTGACCACAGGGAGGTCTGTGAGCATTGCAATAATAGTAATAATATATAACACTAACTATAGGTTATGAAAGGATGTCTATTCTGAAAATACATTTAAGGGAAAGACAAGCAGGACTGTTATTTACTCCCTGAAAAATGGAACTGCTAAGCATTTATATTTAAATTAAATGCTTTTATGAGTTCATTGAATGTTATTTAGCAAGTATATTATAGCAAAGACATGCTACCTTCTGCCTTAGAATGAGGATATTATTGCTTTTTTCATATTTATCTTTCGTATCAGCATTTGGCAGGTAACAAATGAAATTTGCATTCTAATGTTAAGTTGTTTTGTGGTGCTGTGCAGCCACAAAGCTATAGAAGGATGAGACAATAGAAAAAAGTTATTTGCTTTTTTTGGGCAGACAGATGAATATAGCAGTAAATTTGACCTGTCCTTGATGAAATGTTTATTCTGTGAAAGGCAAAGTACTTATTTCCTGTCTGAATCACTCCACTGAAATCTTGTTCATGCAGGAGGCTGCATGAGTGGAAATGTGGATAGAATTGGCTCAAATATTTTAGTGTGGTCAAGGTGGTGATGTTTAGAACTGTCTGAGGTCAAAGCAGAGTGGATTCCATGTATCAGTTAAAAAAGATGAAGGCTTCCTGAAACTTGGTGTGAAAAGTTTGTGTTCATCTTTCCATTTTTTTGTGCCACCTCATTTCCTAACTTGAGCAGATTTTGGACAAGTAATGCCTGGCTGCCCCTAAAACCTGATTTTTTTATATTCTAAGAATATGAAAAGGATCTTGAGTAAATAATGAAGCCCAAACTTGTGAGGATTCCAGCCTAATTCTCCAGACTCCAAGGTTCACTTTAAACTTAGAAAAAACCTTCTGGCAACCAAGACTTGCAGGTCTCACTTTAGTCTAAGCCTGTTTCGATAAACCAAGTGATTTTTTTTTTATATACCTGAGAAGTTCTTGGGATACAAGATCAGAGGAATAAATGTTATGTTCTTATTTTATGTAGAACAAGTTGTATAATTACATCACTACTTTATTACTCTGCAGTCATTTTGTTACTATGCAATTTAAAATATTTTTGCTGTCATCATTTGGAGAAAGCTCATAGGTGTGTAGCACTATATCGTAATCTGCCTGTAAGACTACATTTCTTCTAGTCACCCTGCCTAGAAATGCAGTGATAGATCAAGACACTGGAATTAGTTTTGAGGTGAGCTGGTAAACTGAGAATGCACTACATTAGTATTAGAATAACCAGTGCTGCAGTATTTCTCTTTATGAGTTAATACTTGCTAATTGGAGATGTCTGGACCTTTTATGAAGGCTGAAGGCTGGGAAAGTCTCTGAAGGGTTTATGAAACTGGTCTTGATTAAAAAAATAGAAGTCTTTCTGTTATTTGAAGGTGTTCAGCAAAAGTCGGCAGGCATAAAATAATCCCAAAGATGTCAGTTTTCTAGACCTTGAACTGCCTTGTATTTAACTTGCTTCAGTACATCTTAATAAGAATTTAAACTGATGTATCATAACCACTCAGGAGAAGACTCATGGCCCCCATAGACAAGTTCATAGTGCTGTTCATCCTAGAAGCTGGTGTGCTGGAGCAATATTCACATATTCTCTTCCTAAGTTTTTTGTTACAGTGTGAAAAACTTAGCAATGAATAACCTCCTTCAACTTATGTGTCAATGCCCAAAGGACTCTTAACTCATCTCAATTTAAATTAATGACCTTAGTGATAGTATTAGCAATTGGACCATGGCTCTCATGAGCCAGCTATTTGCATATGGAATTTGATTAATCCTGCTGGCTATCAATTTTCACTTTTAATTAGGTGTGATACTATTGCAGGAGGAAATACAGGACTACTATCAGGCAATGACAATGTTGATTTTCTATTGCGTATTCTATTCTTTTTTGTTTTGCTGTGGTAAATTCCCTGACAATATCTGTTTGGATCAGCTCAGAGAGGTACCATAGACCTTAAAACAGGTCTGTGCAAGCTCAGTGACAGTCAGCACAAAGAGGCACCATATAGATTGAATACTAATAGTTTATAGGATGTAGAGAAATTGGTTTATGGTGTCCCCTTCCAGTACTCAGTAGCTGTATTCCTCTTAAAGGCATAATAAGTCTCTGGTAATGTAGTGTCCAGAGTCACATAAAGACCAGCTCTGCTGGCAAGTGTAGCTAGGACTTTTACTGAGGCTGCTTGATTCCCCTGCATCCTGACTGAGCAAATGCACACTGTTGATAGAGTCCTGCTCAGACTTGGATTGAGACTAAATTTTGCCTGGACCTTGTAAATACATAACATGTGGTGTCTCCTGATTTCCAACAGGCCAATCCATATTTCTTTGACATCTTTGCACTTTGGGAACATTGCAACATGTTTGTGTATGTCATAGCCAGGAAAACAATGTTCAGCACTTGGCTTGCCTAGCAGAGCTGGTGCCCATATGCTGCTTACTGCTGAGCATACCCCTGTAAGAATTAGCAGACCTTGACAAAACCATCAAGAAAATCTCAATAAAAATTAATTAAATACACTTACAATAGAATAGCTGCTTAATGCTTCCCTTCCTTACTGTTCTTCCTTAAAGAAATACACTTGTTTCCTCAGAAATTAATTTTAATAGATGTTGATATCCACTGACCAAAAAAATGAATGATCAATGCAAACAAACACAGAAAGGCAGTATATTGCTGTATCTGATTAAAATTCAAACAGAAGAAAAACTTCTTCTTTGAGATAAAAAAAGACTTCTGAGAAGTTAGTATGTGTATCCAGCAAGGGCATAAGGTGAAGATGAAGGCATAAAAGTTAGCAGGGATACGCCAAACTCTGAACATTGGAACAGCTTCCTCTATGTTTTCGAAATGTTCTTCCTGAAGTATTCAGCTCTTTGTAATAAATGAATAACTCATGGGGAAGAACAGGGAATTTTAATGAAAGGAATTTATATTTTTGCAATAGAATTTCTTGTACTTATGTGAGCCCTTTCTTTTTTCCCCCCACAAGCATCTCATATAGACATAAAATTTCTTTGTGTGGCAATGTGCACTCCACCAACATCAGTAGGAGTTAAATCTCTTCAAGATATCTTTGTTCAAATTCAGATTTCTAGGATGCATCCATGAATATCTATGTGGAAAGTGACTCAGCTGTGTCAACATTCTAATGCTTTTCTCTGGAAAAAATATAGCATCAGACACAGGAGCAATAAACTGGGTGGATTTAATTTTATTTTAATTCTGCATTGACAGTGGATGATTGGAAATGTCATGTAGAAAATGAGTAATATTAATTAGAGTATGTTAATAGTGCACAGTGGCCTTGTCCATTATAGAGTACCAGTTATGTCAAGTTATAGTCTTTTTCTCTTTATCCACAAGATATGGCTATTCATAAGATAATGGATATTTTCTTCAGTGTGTTACACAAAAAGCAAACTATAGTGCAAATTTTGATTAAAATGTTGCTCTGTGGCCTTTAATATAAAATCTAATTTTATTTAATATTACTTTCTACATGTATGCAGAAAATGGCAAGCTAATATTAATAAAAGAAGGCTTACAGGAGTGTGGAACAAGAACAATAGATCCTTGTCAAAATTTATTTACCTAGCTAGACTTTCATTTCAAAGTTAGCAGCACTCTGTGATACTGGCATAATACAGGGGTCTTAAAACTCTGTTAGACATTTTTAACCCACTTTAATTTATTCCATACTAGTTTAATCCCCTGCTGAACGGGGATGGAGTGAATTTTCAAAAGTCATAATCCACTGAAGTAAAAAATCTGTAATGACAACATAGACAGCAGGCTTCAAGAGTTAGTTTAAATTATTTCCAAAAATGTAAAACTTAGGGCAAGAGTTAATAGGATATTTCATACAGTTATATTTCAATCCTTTTCCAAATCTTTATACATTCACTTGCATCTCTGCCATCAGAAATACTTGGGCTCGATTTCTGTTCTTTTAAGGCAAAACCCAGAAAGCTGTACAAATTTAATGTGAAGATTTTCACAGGGTATTGTAACTCATTTGGTCCTCCAGTTCACAGACTTTTATATGTGATAGCATAATATTTTCTAAACTGAAAGAGCCATTTTACAAACCAAACACCTTCCATTCTGTGTTAATGGCATGAAAATTAAATTATGATACATAATACCACACTATCTTCATCCTTCTGCTCCTCTAGGATTTTTACAATTGACATTTTTGGAGGGTGACAATTTGGCCCACAAATTGATTGGGAAAAGTTCCTATGCACTCAAAATCTACAGTTTTGCACTCTCCCTTGACTATACCTTTGGAGCTGCCTAGTTCTGGATGTAGCTGTAACTCAGACTACACCTTATTTTCTTCAACCAGGAAGTTCCTCTAGTGCCAGCTGTAGACTTTTTCAGCTTTGCCTGGCCTCAGCATCCAGGCACCAAACTTCTGCTTGAACCCCACAGGAAAAATCTTGCCTCCTTGCTAGGTTTTTTGTTTTATGCTGGACCAGATTTTGGGTGGCATCGTATAAAGCTGGCAGGTTACTTGTTCAAAATACAGGATGAGAAAGTTCTGAGATTCTGAAGTAGAGATGAGGTTGTTAGGGTGTTTCACATGGTAGAAGATTCATACAGAAACAGACAAGTGCTTGTGAGTGATATCTATTGAAAATTAATAAATTCATAGTCACACACCCAACTTAAGAAGTCTTTGATCTGCAAAGACTTGATAATGAAAATGATTTTCTGTTACAAATAGTATATTCTTCCCCTCATTTTGCATTCCTTGATAAAATCATCATTTAGCTATTGTTGAAATGCATGGTGCAGGACAAGATGGACTTCCATTTTGACTTGCTAATTCTTTCAAACTATTAAATTAAATAGATAATGGTAATATTTTTCTTTTTCTAACCCTCTAAAACTAGATGTTCAGAGAGAAAACAATGAGTTTTATTCTTTTAGAAACAACAGTGACTGTCTTCACTCCTGCTTTCTAAGAAAAGGGTGGAACAAACAGGTTTTCATCACTTCCTCTTGTGGTTCTGTGATTTTGGTTCTTGGTTCAAAGGTCCCAATCTTATCCAAGCAGACAGAGGAGCCTGGATGTTTAATTCTGAGTCTGTTTTCCACTCTGAAAATTTGTGAAAGAATAAAGAAAATCTTTCTATATATCTGACTGTCACAGAGGAGAAGGCAGCACTGGCTGGATGACGCAGAGAAAAGGAGGAAAAGAAAAATATCCACTGTTACTAGAAGAAATGTCTCTGTAATTACAATCTAAGTTGGATTGATTTAAAGTACTTATCTGTCTTAGATGACTAAACACTTTATAAAAGCCTGCTTACTAAACGATTCTTTTAGTCACAAGTGAACAAAACAGGATCAAGAAGACTAATTTTTCAAATTCTAAATACAAGCTATGCACCATAGGTGAGATTATTCTTGGTAGCTATTGGGTGACTGGGTGAAGAGCATTTATTCAATTTGGAAAATTCATCAATAATTCGTGTTGGTAGAGGACACAATCTATCCTGTTATTCTCTTGATTATGGAATAGGCCTAGATATCCAGGCGAATGAATAAATCAACAAATCCCACCCAAGATCATGGACTGGACTGGCAAAGATTATGATCTAGTTCAGGACCTAATAGCTGGTAGGCCACCAGCTTTTATCATCAGTCTGTTACCATTTGCAGGGCTTGTGGTAGTGTCACAACTTAGCCCACAGTCAGGAACGCAAGGGAGATGAAATGAAACTCTAATTCTTAAGGATTTTTACTGGGACCAAACACTTAACATGTTTTATCATCTTTGCATTTCCTGAAAATTATTTGAGAGTAGCTGGTTTTCAGATTAATTTATAATGGGCAATTTACATTGTGTAAAAAGCACTGTAAAATTGTAATTTTTGCTAGCTTTTTTCTTTTGCAGAACAGCCATTCTAATATCTTAATGTTTTATGATAACAACTGTTAAGAATTATAATGCGCCTAAAAAAAGCTGTGTTGTTACTGTTTTATAAGTACCCTCATCTTTCTGTGGCTACAAATTTTCTAATTAGTCTTTGATTCTTAGTTAGATCTCAAAGATATATCAACTGATACAGGCACTGTAATTTCAATGATGTTAAATTTCCCTGAGTTTATATCAGTTGTTGTCAGCTGAATTTATATCAACTTCTTGTCTTGCATAACTGCTGTTTTGTGAATGATGAAAAAAGCTCAGGTAGCTACATTTTTGTTTAAACAAGGGACATTTGAAACAAGAATGATAGCTCTTAAATTAAAGCCAGAGAAATATAGAATTTAAAGCTGAGCTGAGCACAGATAGTAGAAGTATTCTGAATTTTGTGACTCCTAAGGATACTCTATACAAAAATTGCAGTATGTTAAGTTCAATTTCTTAACCTAAATATAGTAAAAAACAATTACATACCCTTTGTTTTCTGTGTGACAACAAACCATCATTTTTTATGCTTAAATGAATGATCCTAAGTGATTACTTTAGAAAATATTATTGGAAACTTGAGATGCTTCTTTTTTTATCGTCAATAATCACTTCAGTGCTCTTTAATGACCAAACGCCCAAAATATTATTAATTAGCAGAGAAAATAGACTGAACAAATAATGGAAGGTCATATTTGCCATCAGGCAGGACCATGCTTCTGCTGCATCTTGAATACTGTGTACCATTCTGGCCTCCTCATTTTAAAGACAGATCTGGGAGTAGAGAAGGACAAAAAGGAAATTCAAAGGTGTAGGTATAGGATAACTTATGTACAAAGATTATTTGCATGATTCAGGAGGCAGGGCAGGAAAAGACATCAATACCTGTTTACTCTTATGAGTGGATATAGCTGAGGCATGTACTAGTGAGCTAGAAGGAGGCTTTCTCATGAAGTTAGGAATCATCATATTTTCCACTCAGTGGTATTTGTAGAAAAAATACTTTAAGCATAGCAGCAAAGAAGAGTAAGGAGGAGCATGGGAAATTTGGATAGAGACAGAATTTTCCACCCAAAGGGTTCTCCAAAGAAGGTGTCAGATGCAAAACAGATGTTTCAAAGGAAGCAAATGCAAAACAAGCCATAGGAGGAGACAGAGATTTGGAACTCATTGCTGAAGAATCTTATGAATGTTAAAAGTTTACAAAAGGTCAAAGTGAACAAATGCACAGAAGATCAGTCTGTTTAGAGTTACTGAAAAAGAAAACTCATTTGATCCTTCACTTCACAGACTTTTATATGTAATATAAATTGTATAATATTGTAAAATTGAAAGGGAAATGTTGAAACAGAAAACATGTACAGAAACAATATCTAGCAGAGGAAACTAGAATTACTGGACAGCTAGGAAGAAATTAGGGGTCTATAATATGCTTGCCATGTTCTTGCCCTTCTCCAGGCATCTCTTATAGTTGTTATTTGGGATAAGATGATTTTTCTAATTGAGTCTTTGGTTTGATCCTGCATAGCCACTTTTGAGTTCTCATTTGACATGTAGATCATGAGTTACTGTTCTGTTTGTCAGACTCATCTGAGTTTGCAGATTTTTGAATGACCAACACACATCCTTATTCTTTTCATGTATGTAGCAAAAAGGTTTGTAAGATAAAACCAGAGAGACTTGTTTCTGTGAAATATCCATGTGTGTGGTTTTCTGTGTTCATCCTTCCTTTCTAAGGTGTCCATTTAAGAGGTACAAGTCCTTCAGTGTGTTTTACTCTCTCTTATATTTGCAATAGAATTTCTTGCACTTGTGGGAGCCCTTTTATTTTCCCCCCCACCAGCATCTCATATAGATGAGATACTCCCATTATGATCATATCTCCAGCAATTTGCATTCTCAGTTTCTTTGTGTATTACCAAATACCTGTAGAATATTGACTTTGACTTTTCTGGAAATTATTCCCTGAAGAAAATACTTCCATGCCACTGGTATCTTTGTATAATGTGTAGACAGCTGCAGGAAGAAAAATTGATCTAAATGAAAGAGTAAACTTGGTCCTGTTTTCCCTCCATCCATTACATTACAGTAATGTCCATCAATACTCTCCTACCTGTGTTGTATCTGAGGTATCTTACTGAGGAAAGAAAATCCTGAATTATTTTATACAGAACATTTGCAAACACAGTGCTGCCAAATTTTTACAGTGCTCTGCCAATAAAAACAGTCTTGTTTTTTGATTAGTTATTTACCTGAAGAGAGAGATTTTCCACCTTGAGTATTAGATGTTTGTTTGCATTTTCATTTGCTCTCAAGTAGTCATATATTCAGAGGAATAAATGCATAATTTCTAAACCAATATTGTAATTATAGGTAATGAACTGTAGTAGACCTAGAATAAAAGGAAAAGAGTGAGAAATCAAGATGCATTCTGTACCTTTTTGAATTACTATTTTTTAAAATCTCAAATTGATCAGCCTTAAATTAATGTTACTATACCTACGGTTAATTTTATACTGAGAAGAGGACCCAAACCATCACTTGAGGCCTTCATGGTTTCCTGAAATTCCTTTTTAACTTCATTTGCTCTGTTCCAAGTGTTAAGGTTCAACTTGGCAAAGCATTCAGGGCTCAGTGTTTTGAAAGAAAACTCCAAAATTTCTGAGATAAATAAACTGCCTGCTCTTTAGGAAGTCCTAAGAGAACTATATATATTAATTAAAATATGTTTAATGAACTTCAATATTAAAAAAAATCATTACCCTCAAAACATAGGATAAAAAATTAATAGAGATTCAAATAGGATACAAAAAATTAATTAATTGCAGATTTTGTCCTGTGTCTTTTTAACAGATTTTCCCGTGTCTTTTTAATGATGCTTTCGGATATTGTGCCCAATGAAACTACTGCTTTTCCTTCTTCAAAGAAGAAGTAGAAGAAATGGAATAACAATTTGTCAGTATTGGTTGGAAAAGAGTTTCCAGGCAGTAGTAAAAGCTCCTGATGCCATTATGATATCAGTAGTCTTCACCAGGTTGTGGAAATCTATACTTTCCAGTAAAAATACAAGACCAAAACCAATTGTCAGTCTGCCATGCTTCATAAGTGCTTTTAAAATGACACTTGTAGATAAGCACTTCTAAAATCTTTTGCTCCTTACTATTTTTCTAAACAAATATTTCTGCCATCATCATCATTCAGAACCAGTTCTGGGTATGCAGTCATGGAGGAAATCCCCATATTCAGCTCTTTTTGCAACATTGATTTAGTGCACTGCAGTGGTGCCTTGGGTTAACACTGGTGAGCAGCTAAACACCTCACAGTTCTTTGTTTACTTTCCCACTTTCCCCAGTAGGACAGGGCAGAGGAATGAAAGAATAAAAGCAAGAAAACTTAGGAGTAAAGATAAAGAAAAATTAATAACTGAAGGATAAATAGAAGAAGAAGAAAGAAAGACAGAAAACGAACCAGTACAAGTGATGCAAAGGCAACACTCAACACACAACCAACCCCAGTGGGTAGAATGATGATCATCCAGTTCCTTAATAAAAGATGGCTACCTCCTCTAAACCCTCCACTCTTTTAATTGCTAAACATGATGCTACATGTTATGGAATATCTCTGGGGAATTCAGGTTCTCTGGTCAGTTGTGTCCACTCCCAATCCTGTGCACCTCCCCAGTCTATTCACTTGAGGGGCTTAGAGAGAAGCAGAGAAGGCCTTGGTGCTGTACACTGTTCAGCCAGAGCTAGAATATCAGTGTGTTACCAGCATTTGGATCAAAAGTCTAAACCACAGCATCATAAACCACAGCACCATAGGAGCTGCTGTGAAGAAAATGGACTCTGTCCTAGACAGAGCCATTAAAATTGGGCCAAACATTTCAATGTTTCATCTAGGAGTGACACTTGGCTATGGAAAAGAAGGCTAAACCTGTTGTAGTAAACTAATCAATTAAGTAGAGTATACAAGTTTTTTAATTATATGTAGGTATCCTCAAGGAATATGACAAAAAAACCCACAGAATTTAGGCTGCTCCATGTTTTATTATCCCCTTTAAATTGTCTGTCTTTCCATGCACCCCTAAAATAGGTCTATGTTTCAGTTTCGCAATACTAAGTGCAAAACTTCATGCTTTTGCATGCTCTTTCTTGTATTACTGCAACCTTGTCTTTGGGAAGAAGAGAGATGGAAGAAAACTGAATCAGTTCATGTGAAAGAACTGCTGCATTTGCAGAAATTCTATTACACAGCAATGCTCCGTGTTATTGGGTGTGTGAGTCTCTGAGGATACTTTCTATAGGACATAGTATACTAGCCATACCAGTACATGAAAGAGCAGTTGGATGGAAAATGTTAGTGAAGCACAATGAATTCTAGAGCTTTTTTATTAATGCTTGTGGGCTCCTTTTTTAGTGCTCACACAGACTCTTGACTAGGAAGGGCAGCTTCAGACCCTTATTCATGAATGCAGCCAGCTACCCCCGCTGAAAATCACAAACAGAGGTCTCAGGGCTAACTGCACAGCCAGAAATCTTTCAAGTATTACAAAATCTATGACAGTTACAATCAGTTGTATCTGTTATATTGGGTATGAAGCATTATAGAATGCATGTAGCCTAAATCATCCATTTCCATGAAATACACTGGCTTTCAAGAAACCGTGTATTGGATCAGTCATCAATCATTTCAGAAAATAACTCATCCCTTTCCTGAGTCTTCACTTTCACATATCTGAAAAAAAAGAGACACCTATTTTAAATGTTTTTATGCTCTTACATATAGTTACATGGAACTGGTAGTCTAATCCTATGAAATGTAAATCATTAGATGAAGAAAAGAAAACAAAGGAAAAACAAACAGTAAGCAAAGAAAATGAGAGTGGTAAGCATTCTGTATCCTACCTACAGATTGCTGGTTTACTAGCTCTGCTAGATAACTGCTTAGATTCATTGTAGGTTGACAGATTCATTCCAGACAGGTACATTTTTCCTTTTAACCACATTTCTTTTCTTATTTTGCCCTCCTTTCCCACATGCCATAGAAAAAAATACAATCTGAGTCTCTTTCTCCCTGTGACATCTTCATTGCTGCTTCATTAACCAGTGCATCATCAGTGCATTTTATTACAGCTTCTCTCCTGGCCTACTGTGTTATTGCTAAGATGCAGCTATGAACTGGCTATCAAAATGCTAGTCTGTTTTAATCCTTCTGTCCATTCAAAAGATGGGGAAGTTGTCTCTTTAGCAAAATCCTGAATTAAATCCATATTTTATGTATTATCCTTACTGGCCCCACATGAAATAGATTGGGGAGGTATAGTGTAGGATGCGACAGATTTATTTACCTGTTTATTTGCTGTAAAAGGCTGGGGGCATATCTCCTGTCTGATCAGTGTATTAAGACAATTTAGACTGATTTTATGCATGTGACTTCAAATGACCTTGAAAAACTACTGAAGTTAATGAAAGTGTGTTTCAATTTCATGATTGTTAAGAAATGAAAAGGCCATGCTGTGATAGATATCCTCTGTGACATATACCTCCAGTTGTACCAGTAGGGAGGGGACATGATTTAAATACTATCTCGTTTTCAATGGGTTTCCTGGGTATGGAATGCACTTAATTCATTTTTAAGTGAAGGGAAAGATATAACTGCAAGTATGATAGAAGCACATAAATCAGTGCCAGAACACAGAGGAATAAAACAGGCATATTTGGAATCTCATATCATGAAAAGGGAAATAAGAGACTTGATGGCCCCTTCAGAGCAGTGCAAATGTTAAAGAATTGGGAAGTGTGTGTGGTGCAAATTTTAGGGGGAATGGGACTAGATGTGTTGTCAGTCAGTCCCTTTCCATCCACCCTGCATGAATTCCAGCCCTCCCAGGTATGCTCTGTCAGAGCTCTCTGCCAGTGCTGTGTGTTAGACAGCTGCAAGCCTGCATCTGTTCTCTGTTTTCCACTCAATTAAAGCAAAGAGAAAAAAAATAAATAAGACAAAATGCTCTGACAGTAAATTTTGTGAAAAACTATGTCTGAAATATATGATTTTGTAGGAACTTGGTGCAAGATTTTCTGTTCTTTTAAAATGTGATTTTGCAGGGTTTTTTTATTACTGCTTTTAAATTGGTGCCTCTTTTTTTTTTGTAAATATACAGAAGGCTTTCTGTCTTAGATCACAATTTAATTTGGGAAGGAAATGGTGAAGAAAGAAGTCACGCTAGGAAGGAGAAATGCTTGTCATAGATACAGACAAGGCAAATCAGTAGTTGGTCTGTAAGGGATTATTAGAAAAAGGCTGTGACTCCTCTTGCATTAACTAACTTGGAGTACACTTTATGTACAGCTGTCGACTCAAGACTCATTAAAATTTTCATTACACTGTTATTTATATTGTAGTTGTGACTGAAGGTCCCAGTCAAGAACATAGACCTATGAGCATTCGTAAAAGGAGTAGGGAAATTGTGTTATTATTATTGGATTCATAATGACATGGACTCCAAACATGGTCAGGCTGGCTCCACCAAGACAGCACCCTGACAGTGGACTCCAGGGGCAGCAAAAATAAATGAATGTATCTCTGAGGATGGAAGACACAACAGCTTTGCAGAGTGAACATTCAAGAACACTTCACTTTGAGAAGCCGCATACAGCCTGAATGATGACAAGACTGTGTACCTCAGTTTTTGTCACTTACAGACATCATAAGAGAAGAATAATGTGAATGTCTGTGATTAAATCTGAAGGCAAATTAAAAAAAAAATTGGCAAAGGAGAACTGAGTAATAACTACTTGGAAAGGAAAACAGATATTTCTCTTTTGGTTTACTGACTAGAGATGTATAATTTAATTTTTTAAAAAAATATTTCTCTATGATTAGGAAATATGGTCATTTTGGTCTCAGGTGGAAATGACAGGCTTTGTATCATATATTTTAATATGTTTCTTTCTTCTTCCCTTCTTTTTCAGGTTACCTGTGCAAACTTAACAAATGGAGGAAAAACAGAACTTCTAAAATCAGGAAGCTCCAAATCCACACTAAAGCACATATGGACAGAAAGTAGCAAAGACTTGTCCATCAGCCGACTGCTGTCACAGACTTTTCGTGGAAAGGAAAATGATACAGATTTGGACCTGCGATATGATGCCCCAGAAACTTATTCTGAGCAAGATCTCTGGGACTGGCTGAGGAACTCCACAGATCTGCAAGAGCCTCGGCCCAGAGCAAAGAGACGACCCATTGTCAAGACTGGGAAATTTAAGAAAATGTTTGGCTGGGGAGATTTTCATTCCAACATCAAGACTGTGAAGCTAAATCTGTTAATAACAGGGAAAATCGTTGACCATGGCAATGGGACGTTTAGTGTTTACTTCAGGCATAACTCCACTGGTCAAGGGAATGTATCTGTGAGCCTAGTGCCCCCTACAAAAATAGTGGAATTTGACTTGGCACAACAGACAGTGATTGATGCCAAAGATTCCAAGTCCTTTAACTGTCGAATCGAGTATGAAAAGGTTGACAAGGCTACCAAGAATACACTCTGCAACTATGACCCTTCAAAAACCTGTTACCAGGAGCAGACCCAGAGCCATGTGTCATGGCTCTGCTCCAAGCCCTTTAAAGTAATCTGTATTTACATTTCCTTTTATAGTACAGATTATAAACTAGTACAGAAGGTGTGTCCTGATTACAACTACCACAGTGACACACCCTACTTCCCTTCAGGGTGAGGACCAACTTGTGTCTGAGACTGAAGCCTGGGGAATAAAAGAGGTCGAATGACAGGGCTGTAACCTCAAGGAGGAAGGCCACATCTATTGCCTGGAATGTGTCTACCTGTTGCTGCTGATGTCAAATGGCTGCAAATATGTTAGTGGAAAACAATCTAATGTAATTTTTGCCCAGTCAGCTCCATGTATCAGTCTAGGTGTAAATCACTATGGATTTGAAATAAAACCATACACATACACAGAGACACATACACAGCTTTTCAGTGCACATTATTGAGATTCCTGTTAAGAAATCTTTCATTGTCTGATATCTAAGGATTCAGCATAACCTATCATCAAGAAAAATGGATTAACTAGACAGTACAAGGTTTCTAACACAGACTGTTATGGAAATCTCCTTGAAAGTCCTTTGAGTACATGCCAATCAATAATCCCCACTCATGCAATCTACTGCGTGGAGTAGCTGTACTGGTAAATAATACTGTAGGAATAAATACTTGTTGAAATGGGAAAAAAATGTGTTTAGAGTTCAGTATTCCACATTATATGAACACAGTAAAGTGTCATGACTTTTGCCAGCACACAGTAGGCACATTCAAGGTGGTGTTGGTGGCTCTTTTTCCATGGAGCAAGCCTGTTTCTAGTAAAGATGGGCAAACATTTGGAATTTACATGTGAGCAGACATTCTGGTTTAATGTTTCTCTGACTCTTTAACTCTGAGTCTTTAAACTTGTTTGAATTTAGGCCAACTAAACTACTTAAAAACTGGAATTGATCTCTAAGATGGAAAATGCCTGGCAGAGAACATGTAAGTTATAAGTGGCTGTCTTATCTTTATTACAAAATATTGTAACAAATTCAATATCCTAGTCTTCATTTGTATGAATGGTTTGTATTGTACATAATTTAACCAGTGTTATTTGAACTGCTTATTAATATTAACTTGTAATTGTCTCTCTGCTTGTTATTGGTTAAAACAATCAAGGAAATGAGGAATCCATTTTATCAATGTAGCTGTAAACTCCATTAAAAGACAGAACTATGTACAAAGCATTTATTCAGCTAAAGTATTGTTGAAAGCTATACATATACAACATTACAGTCTGTCTGTATTTAGATATTTTATTTCCAGAGGAAAAAAATGAACTGTACATAAAAATAAAAAATCTTAAAGTTGAGTTTCAATATGTACTGTGTAGATAGTTTAAATAGTTCTGACAAGCGGGTAATACTCCAAGTCTAATATGATTTTCAATATTGTCGCTTTGCATATGTACATATATAGACATCTATTTATGGATCTGTGTGTGTGCATATTTGTGCGTGTACAAGTACATGTGTGCGTGAGTGTGTGCAAATACATATATATGTTGAACACATGAAACTTTCTTGAGCCCTTTTCCTAGCAAGCAGATCTTATTACTGAAGGTCTTGCTAGTTCAAGCAGAAGCCACCACTCCAATGACAAATTACAGGTGCAGGGCTTTGTTTAAAATGAGTCATTACTATTTAGAAGTGGGAAAACATAGAGCCACTCTCTGTGTACAAAGGCCTGTATTTGCCTTAACTCTAGCCTCCTGTGAGGTACTGATCTCTATGGAATGAAGAGATCCCTTTTTATGGTACTAGGGAATTTTCTTCCTATAAGAAAAAGCTCATAGCTTTATATATATATATATATATATTTTTTTTGTGGATAGTGGCATAATTTACCCCCACATCCAGAAAACCAGCAACTGTAAGAAGTTCATGCCTAAAAGAAGGCTGTCGAAAGAAGAACTTGGTATATCATGTCTTTCAGAAATATCATTCCTGGAAATGTTTTATTTCCCCTTGCCCCCATGTTCTGTGCTCTTGGGTCACAGCTGCAAATGCAATTATGGGTCAGCTTCCAACTATGTGCAGCATTATGGACAGCTCCTCCAAAATCCCAATAAACACTCCACTAGTGTTTCAAGAACTGAAAAGTTCAAAACAACTGCCAGTTGAGGATCTCTCTTGCTGAAATGTGCAGAACCTAAATGAGAATGGAGCAATGCAACTGGATAACATTACTGAAAGCAAATGTTTTCCCACTGATGTAACAGTAAGAGAGGAGACTTTCATATTATTATTATTTTGCCTTCTTTGAATAGATATGCTTGTGGGAATTTCTCCATTATGTATGACATTTCCCAGGACAAAATTGTGACCCAGATCATGTGTAGATTTGGAGAAAGAAATTTTCCAAGTCATGTGGTTTCTATTCTGATCTCATTCAGGAATATGCTGACATACAAAATATTTTTTCTTTGACAGGAATTATGATTAAACTGGTAGTGTTTATCCCTTGTGTTCTAGGAAAAGTAATTGTTATGAATATAAACCATAAAGTAATTTGTGTTGCAAATAGTTAGGTCTTGAATCTATTAAATCAATGGGAATTTTGCTATTGATTTTACTATATATTTCCATTTAATAATATATAGAACTCCAGTGTTAAACATGATTAACAATCTTAGCAATCTGTATTACAATTGAGCATTATATGTTTCTTTTATTTTCCTGGAAAATGGATATGAAATACTATTGCTGGTACAGTTTCATTATTTTCTCTATTTTTAAAACTTCCCATAGATATATGAAATATATACATTCTGTTCATATATAAATATTTGTCCACTTTTCAAGCCACATCCACACAAAAAGGAACTACTCTTCATGCAATGGTTTTGATCCTATTAATTGTGGTTCTTGGTATTTTATCTGTCTCTGTCACAGTCATTCATACTATTAATTAGTCTTAAGCCTTTGAAGAATTTTCTATTCTTCATAAGCATTATTAAGTTTGAACTTTAAAGAGTTCTTTGGTGATTACGTTGTGAAACAGTGATCTAATATCAGAATAGATAATGTCTTACTTAGGTGCTATTCATTGCATTTCATTCAATCTATTTGGGAAATATTTTGTTTTTACTAACTTTGTTAAAGAATGTTTTTGATTTTGTCATTTGAAAAAGGATTTTAATGAACATGAATGTGTTAAGTCAGTTAAACAATGTATGTATGAGTGTCTGGTTCTTGCACATGAACAATGCCTTAATGGAGTGCTAGGCCAGGCAAATGTTACCACACTATAACTCACTAATTCTAGAAGTAATAAAGATGTATATCTCTAAAGGTATATTTTTAGGATTAAAGAAGATTAAGTTACTTATTTTTAAGGAGTGAAGAGACTGTTTCTGTTCACCTTTTTTTAAAAAAATTTTTTAAATTGTGCTTTGGCTCTTATTTTCACTTCATAGAGACATCACAGATAGAGATATTTTAATGGCATCAATTATTTCGGGTGGACAAATACATGGATCATGCACTTGAGCAAGTACCAGTATATTAAAATTGCCTGGCATGGATTAGTGACATTATTTATGTGGCAGTTCCTGTGCTTTTCAAAAAAGAAATCCAAGATATAGGAAATGGGTGGTTTGCAAAAAAATCTGCAAAAATCACTGATTAAAGTTCTAAGCAGTGGTGGAAACCTGTAAGGTTTTTGTTTGTTAATTTTATCAAAATATTTCAGCATGGGGCAGAAAATATACTGTCTTTTCCTGTTTTGAAGTCACTTGTAAAGTTTTATCCCTTTCTCCCTTTTTCCTCTTACACTGATAATAAGTTGAAAACTTTATAAGTTGAAACACTTTGTTTTTCAAAGCTTGCCCTTACATAAAAAGTAATGATGTCAGAAACCACTGAAAATTGCTGTAGTAACTTACAGTAAACTAAGAAATATTGAAGCTCCATTTATAGGAGTGCAAAACAAAAGTCTTGTAGTGTTCTGATACATGTTAGCACAGAACTTTAAATAATACTATTCAAGTCATTTGGTCAGAGGGCAGTTTTACCATGATTAAATCATGACATCCTCATGAGTTCTGAATGCTGTGTTATAAATTGCAATTCCAGTAGAACATCAAAACTATTCTGAAAATTATGTGTTAGAGAATTGTGGAAGAAAATGGATTAAAAAATATCTGCTAAGCTTACAGTAAAATCAGCCTAAAGTGTAGACAACTGAACTGAAGAATTATTCTTCAACAGAAGACAATGTACCTCAGTCTTGGCATCCTGTGGGCCTTTTTGACAGTGGAAGAATAGAGTATTTTATAATTTTAATTTTTTTTTTAATGGCCAGTGTCTTGCTAAAATTATGATAAAATTGGCAGATCTGACAAAATAAATATCTATGGATATGGTTAACATTTTTCGCTGTTTGTGAGGAACACTCATTAAAAAGAAGCTGTCATTTATAAAGATACAATAAATTGTGGGACTGTGGTAATATTGTATTTCCTTGAGATGTACACACTTAACAATATGATCTAATACTTGTAGCACGATTTCTCCAAAAACATTGATGCATCTTATAGCTAAAAATGAAATTTTCTCATTGTTTCCTGTATTCTGTGCTAATTAGTTAATGTAACCAAAGTAGCAAGTAGATTACTTTGTTTTGTACAGGAGTATTTTCTCCTTGGAATATGTCTATACAATTTTTTAATTCTGTTTGAGGGACACAGCTGGTGAATCTCTGCTTGAGCTTGGACTGATGTTTTGTGTATGATATGCATAATTTTGAATCCTGTAACTCAGTTTGCCTTTGGGATAAAGAAAGAAATGTATTTTTTTGTAGGTGCTTTAGATCAGGAGCAAGCCAATGACTCACCTGAACTTTAATTCTAGAGTATAGTCACACTGTCAAAGAAGGAGTTGAAGAAGACGGAGCGTGTTTGGAATTTCTTCCTAGTTCAAACTGTACGTCAGTCATGTATCAGGTAGGGATATTGCTACGAGGGTAGGCTTAAGTGGTGTGTGAAATGAAATTCTGCCTGTTGTTAATAAGAAATGAGAGTCACCAAAAGAAAATTTATAAGTTCAAAGCGGTTCATACACACCAGTGAAAATCTGGCAATTAGCTATTTCAAGAAGTAAATCACTATTTTATGAAAGGGCTACTGAGTTTCTGGGAAAAGCCCTATGTCCTAGCAGATCATTTTATCACAGAAAATATGTAAAACCAGACTTGGAAAAGACATAACATGAGATCTTTAGTTCCTCATCTTGGTCACAGAAAATCTAGAATGATATGCAAAAAGCCTACTTAGAACAGGTAAACTAAGAAAAAAATGAGATCACTTATGGAGGATAAATAAAAAAGTCATATCAATTCTTCCAGTATCCAATAGCTATAATTGTTAAATTTATTATGACATATTTATGAAGCATTTTGAAATTTCTTTTGTGAAAATAAAGTATTTTGATTAGACATAGAGTGGAAATAAAGATGGAATTTTCTGCATGGAAGTTTTTACAATTGCAACATACTCCTTCCAGAGGAAAATACTCAGAACTCAACTGGCTACATGTGTAATCCACAACTGTGATTGCTGATAGTGAAAAAAACAGAAATAAGAGAACTTGAATGGCAGGGACCATGGTGACAGTGAGTTAATTGTATGTTAATTTTATTGTGTTTGTCTGTTTCTGGTTTAGTATTTTTTGTAAATCTAGAGGCATAAGAAATGCAGTTATTTAGCCATGATTCACTTTAACACTCTAAGTGTGGAGTTCACTCATAAACTCTATGAAACCAACTGATATACAGGTGCATGATATTAGGTGCTCTAGTCTTTATTTTGCTAATGATCTGTAGATGTCCAGTTAATAAGGTGGACATACACTAACAACACTGCTTGTGTATCAAATGAATTCCCAAATGAATCTTCCATGACTTGAGAAAAAATTACTGAAACCTTCAGCTGGTGAACTTCTGTAAGTTAGCTGTAGCCCTTTAGAAAACAGGAGTAATACTCACAAACTTTCAATGGTTTTTTTCTCAAGAGCTCACCAATATTTTCCAGTACCATCCCATTTTATGGAATTATAATATCTCTTCTACATATCAGAGACTTACCATTTCTTTAATCAAAGCTATTACTCTGAGAAATGTTTTAGCAAGTAATTTCCCATTTTTTGGAGAGGTATTTCTTTCTAAAACTCTTCTATTCTTCTGCAAATGTTGAGCAAATTTCTACTTTTTAATCCTGCAGACTATGCTGTTACTGAATTTACTCTCCCAAAAGAAGGCTTTTCCTCCTACTGAGGTAAAAGCACCCCTTTCACACAAATTTGCCCAATTTACCTCCTCTTGCTAGTTGCACAAATATTACCTGTAAAGTTGCTTTTAATTAACCACTCCAAAAGAACTGTGCTGGTCTTTTCAGAACAGCTCCCATATCACCAGTCTCTAATACAGTTAAAGACTGCAAAATTAATACAATATTTTACATAGAATTCCGAAGATAAAGGGTTTCATCACCTTTCTCTAATGAAATTCCTCATAGTCATTATTACAGCGGTTTCTCTTAGGTCCAAAACTGCAAAAAATTTACTGCTAATGAGCTCTCCTCTATTATTTCTATTAGAAGCAAGTCTTAATTTTTTTGCTTTCCAGTGTTCCTTCTCATTTGAGTTTTGAAGTAGCAGTATTCAGATGTATTCATGGCTACTTTCCTTTACCATTACTTTACGCAAGTCCACCTCTTTAGACCCATTTTTAATACATTTCTAACCTTAGAGATGTAAGAATTGCTTATAAACTTCGTTAGCACATTATTAGACTTCTAGCTAACTGCTGTGATGTCAAAGATATGAAACATTTTATTGTTCTTTTCTGATTGATTTCTGGTCTGCTTTCTTTGTTTGGTGTATATTTTCTTACTCTGATTTGAAGTCCATTTGTCTGCTTCAGGTCAGATGTGAGTAGTGCTCATTGATGTGTTTACACATAGGAAGGCATGAAATATATTTTTACCTTTTCTATTAAAAATTGATCTAATAAGGGGATTGTGTAAACTCATTTAGAAATACTAAGTAACAAGGGGTAGTCATACTTGTAACTAATCCTTGGGTAAAGATTTAGGTATGCCATTAAAAAAATAAGTAGTTACTTTATTCATAGGGCTGGGAACTAATGTAAAAACTCTTTGCCTGTGTCTAAATATCACTAAAGGCAAAGCGATTAGCTTGGTGGTAGAACAAATCAGTAATAAAATTTCATATCATTCCTAGGAAATACACACCATTTCCATTTAGTTTCTTGCTATTTCTTGTATATTTCTATGTAGAGGGCTAATATACAATTGTAATTGCCAGCCTGTAGGCTTATTCTGTTCCTTTCACTTTGTCTTATTCTCCCCAGATATTATTAACATTATTTTAAAAGGGCTTTACATGGATTCCTTTTGCTACTCGTATATGACTTAGACCATCTGATGGCTAGTTGCCAAGAAAAGGCAACTAACTTTCTGTAACTGTAATCTCCCCTTCAACCTTTAGAATTTGTAAATTTCCAGAACTTTTAGTTTATATAGTTGGCATATTTTAAATTTACTCTTCACTCTTTTTCTAGCAGGTACCGATTTTTGGTTTCTCAGTTTAAGATCATTTCTATGTGCTGTCTTTGTGGAAGGGAAATGCATCCAACTCTAAAGTTTATTTTTTAGGCTAGCTGGATCCTAATATACGATGAGTTAAATCCATTATGATATGCAAGCTGTAAATTCAGCATAGAACACATTCATTAATGAAAATTACATATGGATAATTAGGAGGCACATAGAATGACATTTAAGTAAGCAAATTCAAATGAATAATAAAAGAATACATGTAAATAGAAGCATAATTTGCATATATTGTAATTAACATATTTATTTCTAATTTCAATTTTGAGAAGTATAACACTAAAATTTCTTTTTACGTATCGCAAATATGAGGAAGATAAGTTAGATGAGAAACAGAAAAATGGGTACTAAATGATCAGGTATAAAATTAGAGTCCCATTAACTTGTTCTCAGGCTTCACTCAATAGGTGCTGCTCCTCCATAGCTAATTGCAAAGAATATATTTGAGCCAAGTACACACTATTAGAAAGTCTAAATTTTAGCATGGATGCTATAGGTTTAAAAAGAAATGAAAGGGAGTTGCAAAGCTGTTTACTTCTGAGCTCCTGCCCAGAAAAAGGTTCAAGAATGTTTAGACCACGTGGAAAGATTTTTGTCTATGAATAGTTTTTAGGATCTCCCAATGGGCTTAATTACTTGTTCTTTCTAGGTAAATTGTCTCCAAACTCAGTAGTTCTCAAACTGTGTGTTCTTGTACCTTTTCCTCAAAGAAGTCTTTCACTTCCTCTTTCTTTCTGCTGCTCTTGCATTCACTCCCAGAACATGTTATGATGTTAGAAATGACCCATCTACCCTTATTTCCACTGTTGCCCTGCTCATGTACCCCTCAGGATGGTATATATCAACTCTTCCAAACTGCTGGTATGGAATATCACAATTGCAAATGAAAAATTATTTCATTCCATGTCTTCTTGGACTGGAAATAAAGCACTCTTTTGTGTCCTTGAAGACTGTTACCGTACTCAGCCATCAGTCATAGTTTTTCTGGATTTAGCAGTCTTGGTTCTTTATACCATGTTTGTCTGCATTCTTCTGACTACTCCAAAACCTACCTATCCTTTCAAGCAGAACTCCAAAGAAAACAGACTATTCTGGCTTATATCTTGCCAACAGTGAGAAAAGCAGAATATGAATAATTCCCTTCTGTTTCTTTCTGTGTAATTGCAGCAGTGTTCTATGCAATACCAATATGATAGCTATTTGTCATCATTTATCATTGGCTATGCTGGCTATGCTGACTACAACCTCCTTATGTGGTAATGTTGTTTAACCAGTAATTCCACATTTTTTATTAGTGCATTTGATTTTTTTTCTGCCTATGGTAGAATTTAAACTACCATATTTCAGTAAGATAGGATATAAATTTACTACACACTATCTCTATGCCAGATTCCCCTGTGGATACTTGTAGCCTGCATTAATGTTGTCTCTGTGAAAAATGTGAAGTAGAGGACATCACGGAGAGCTATACTTACTGCTTAGGAAAGTGTCAGCATGAAAAGTTAGTATGCAGCAGCAAGTGTACTGTAAATTCATTCTTTCATTTGCTGTACTAATCTGTTTGTGTAGACAAGCCCCAAGTGTAGTACTCTGCACTTGTCTCTATTGAATTTTTTGTTATTGATTTCAGACCAATCCCCCCATTTATCAAGATAACTTTGGTATTCAATAAAGCACTTCTCTCCTCCCCCTTTTTCCTTTCAAAGTTACATCAACTCTTCATAGTCTTTGTAGTCTTTAATGATATTGTAAATCATTGCAAGATGGAACAGGTGGAGTCTTAATATTGTGAGAGTAACAAAGGTGGTGTTTTTAGACTACAATCACACAAGTTTAAAGCAATGACTAAGCAGGAGATTGAAAACAGTTATTCGCCAGAAGAGGTACCTTTAATGTGTTGAGGAAATGAGCTACTTTTGTAATTTATCTGCTTTTGGAAGAAAGGTCATAAACTTTAAGTAGATTCTTGCATGTAAAGTCAAGGAAGAAAAGTATTTTCTTGGAACCAGTGACAATTAATAAGGGCCTAATTCCTTCTCATATTAATGAGTGAAATAATTCCTTGGAGAATGCTGTTCATAGTTTCTTTGGGATTTATGCTGACATTTTTTAATATATTAGAAGTGTCTGTCACCTCTGGCCTACTAGTGTGTATGTGTTACAAACAAGAATTTGCCTGGATCAGAGGTTCCAGCTGACTGAAAATGACTTTTATATAACTCTAAGACAAGCTCTCACATTTTAATGGGCATCACATGTCTAAGAAATGTTAACAGTATCTTCTCATCGAAACAAGGAGTTTAGCTCTTTAAATATTATTTCAGTTTTCTCATCATTAAATTTTCATCATTTAGTTCTAATCTGAATTTGATCCTTCTTTATAAAAAATTAATTACAAATATTTGTAAAACAAAACTCATCTATTTCTACTCTTTACACTGTTTTACTATTAGCCATCAGTTTTCTGTTTACCTCTGGTTCTAATATGGTTATCAGAACATACAGAGTGTGTAAACACAGGTCCAGGTCTCTCTAATTACTTGCAGGCAGAGACTTTGCCAGTGCTCTGATCAAAATTAATGTGAGGAAGAAGCTGTATTAACACATTCTCTTATGCTAACAGACCTCTGTGATGGGCTTAAATGTGAGAATATCACTAAGGTGATAAATATACACAGCTTTCAGGCTGAAGGGAGGTAAGTTCATAGGATAAGTGAAGTCAGCTCACACCTGGCTGTAATAAAGTGCATAAACAAACTTGTGGACTCTGTACTAGAACTGAGAAAGTGATTTTGTTTAACACCAGTCTAATTTCTGCAGTTTTCTGGTAAAAGAAGTTTTCTGGTTTTGCTCCTGGGATGTTGTCTCCAAATACTTGTCTCAGACTTGTCTTTTTCTTTGAATCAGATGTCATGACACCTGCAGTATAAATTGAATCAGTCCTTAGTCATCTATTTCCTTCAAAGCAATGAAAACAGTTTTGTGTTTTAAAATATACAGGTTTCATCCTCACTATTTCTATGAGAACCATCTGGTTACATCACTTCCCTATAAAGACATGAAGATATGAATTCTAGTTCAAAATTCAAAGTTCCTTTCTCTGCCAAATTATCCATTCTACCTGCATTCTCTAAGGATATGATTACTCTGCTTTTCTGTTCTATGTGCTCTTAAAAAACCTACCATTCTGAACACCTCCAACGTTTCAAGAGGAGAGAAGTGTAAGGCTTAGGCATTTGTTAAGTATTCATTGTTCAGCATTTAAGCAGAATAGAAGCTTTCAAATATGCTGGAGTTCTTCTGTTTGAAATGTTAAGAAGTGTAGCCTTTCCCTTCTGTTCTGATAGACAGCAACTTAATAAGGAAAAATTTGGCCTGTGTTTTTTTGGGGAAGAAGATCTAGCTATTGAAGGGGACTCTTTGGTCAGTCAGCTAGGAAAAAATAGCATGAAATTTTGGGTTCAGTGTCATAAAGACAAATTTTACAGGCTTCAAGGTGCTTTTGTCCTTCTGCGAATCTAACCTCTACTGCTTAATCAAAAAACAAATGAAAGACCATTTGCATTCTAGTGGACAAAAATGTCTCTATCTATTTGCTTGTTCACTGATTAATTGACACACTCAGAATTTATTTGCAGTGTTGTTCACTATTGGAACTAAAATACCAGTTATTCTCAATTGCCTAACAGCCTGATAGGCATAAATTAACTCATTTCCTGCAGATATTCTGTCAGAAGAGGGTCTTTCCACTCTTCACTTAATTATATTTCTGATGTTATTAATCCTGTATAACACCAGCCTAAAAAGGAGACAGTGTGGAACCTCTCTCTTCCAAGGACTGTGCTTCTGTGAGGAGGCAACAACTGCAGAGCAGCTTTTCCATGTGGAACTGCATCAGCTCATGCATCCATGTGGTCTATACTCACTAATACTGCTTCCTGATGCTCAAAGAAGATAGATTTGCCTTCTTTTCCTACCTAAAAATATCTCTGCATGGCCTGTGTGAAGAACCTCACTTCCCTCTGTCCCCTTCACCACTACTCTAGACAATTATGTAAGGGGTTTTCATTGCACATATTCCACTTGAAGAAAAGCTATTCTGCTGAGACATGACAGTATTTTTTTCACCTACAATTACAGGTCATTGTTTTGGAGTCTCTGAAAAGAGTTATTGAAGAGCATCATTATTGCCAATTTCTTCTTTGTAAGTTTGAACTATCAAATGCCCTTAGTGTATTGAAAAAATCATGTTCAGATGATCTGAGTCATGAAGAGTAGTTTCAAAGGTCAGTGGACTGAAAATAAATTGCTGGTTTCTAAGAGATTTGGCTGTAAACTCAATCTGTTAATCATCTCAAGTAACCTATCTGGACATCATCTGCAAACGGGTACAGTGTGCTGGATTTAAGAGCAGATATATTATTTTGTGTATATTTTTAACTATAGAAGGAGATATCATGCTCCAGCATTTCGCTGTTCAGGCAAATTACATTACATCATTTTCACAGAGGGCACAGTTACAAGGTCAAATTTACACTATTAGGGAATCAAGTCTTCCAAGTATTTATATTGGGTCAAGTTTGGGTCTGTAATTTCTGGTGTTTGCTTATATAAAAACACTGACATTATTTGAAGTACTCAGTTTTGGAACAGTCTCAAATTCATATCAGAGTGTTCATGTGATATCCAACTTCAGACCACCAAAATCTGTGATAAGATTAAGTTTGGAGTCTCTGGATTTTCTGCCACAATTTTAGTGAATACTACTACAACCAAAGACATCACACCTATCTATAAAGTTGTAATTGTCTCATAGAGTGACATAACTGAATCTACTCAATGAGACAGAGTAGCTGAATAAAGCTTTCCCTATTTTTGAGAGACAAGGTCTAATCAGTGGATGTTTTAGTGGTGGTGTTTCTTCATCATCTTTGAAATGAAACACTTCATCCCATTCCCAGGGAACAGAGTGTGATCTTGATACTGCAAAGGGAAGTCTCCTCCAAAAATTTGTCTCTCTTCAAAGGATCGCAGAGGAATGGAACTATTGGGTTTTTTGTGTTTGTCATATTGTTATTTATTTATTGCTTGCTATTATTTATTGTTTGCATAATGGGACATATGGTCCCATTGTGCAGTGAGAAACAGACAGTTCCTGTCCCAAAAAACAGTTAAACAGGGATGGGAGTTTGAAGGTGTGCATTATGGAGGATAAAAAAGAAAGTCAGGGATAAAGACAAGGGAAAGGAGATACTGCATAGTGTCTCAAAACTATCTCAGTTCTATTGTATCCTACTAATAGCATAAAATGTGCATCTCCTAATTATTCTCTGAACTGGTTTCATCAAACACCTGATACCTGGTAGGCTTGTAAAATGAAAGCCTCAAGGACAAGCATAGTGGTATACAGTAAAGCAACACTCAAGAGAAGAGCCATAGAATAATTATGAAATAGAAATCCGGCATAAGAGCAACATAGAGAATTAGATAATAGAACCTGCCATACTATTTCAGTAGTTAGAGGGGATTACTGTACCGTGCTCCATTATGTAGTATAGATAGACCTTCAGTTTTAAGTCTCTTCCTTTTCCACATCTAGCCTCTTCACCAGAGAGGTACTCCTGAATGAAAAGGAAGACACATATTCATTAGTGTATCAGTTGTGGGGTTTTGTTTGTTGGTGTTTTTTTTTTCTTTTTTAATTTTGTTTGGTTGGGGTTTTTTTTGTGTAACTAATTACTAATGACCAGATCTCATCCTGACTGGAAGCTGAACTTCATCTTTTTGCAGTAAGGGACCTGCAGAATGTTGCCTTTGTTAGAGATTCATCCAGATTTTTCTCTAATGCAGTATGTGTCAGTGTTTTGAGATCCTTTTCTGAGGTGCTTAGTTGTATCTTTGAACCTGGCTAACCATATGCTGGGCTGCACCCAAAGTAGTATGGCCAGGAGGGCAAGGGAGAGACTCTGCCCCTCTGCTCTGCTCTGGTGAGACCTCACCTGCAGAGCTGCATCCAGCTCTGGGGTCCCAGCACAGGAAGGACATGGACCTGTTGGAGAGAGTCCAGAGAAGGAACACCAAGATAATTAGAGTGGGAGAGTACCTCTTCTAAGAGGAAAGGCTGAAAGAATTGGGATTGTTCAGCTGGGAAATAGAAGGCTCCAGGATTGCCCAATTACAGTCTTCCAACTTCTAAAACGAGTCTACAAGAAAGATGAAGAGACTAATTACAAGTGCATGGAGTGACAGAAAAAGGAGGAATGGCTTCAAGTCAAAAAATACGTTTAGATTAGATATTAGGAAGAAATTCTTCACTCTGAAGGTGATGAGGGCACTGGAACAGGTTGGCCAGAGCTGTGCATGCCCCATCCTTGGAAGTGTTCTAGGCTAGGCTCTCTTGGCAAACTGGCCTGGTGAAAGCTGTGCCTGCTAATTTCAGGGGGCTTGAAACTAGATGTTCTTTAGGGTCACTTCCAACCCAAACCACTCTAATGTTCTGTGATGATTCTATGGTTCTATGTCTCCATCATAGGAATCTCCACCACAACAGCACTCTACTGGGTATGTCTTGAGATTTTCTCCTCTTCTAATCAAGCTGAGCCAGGGAAGGTTTAGGTCGAATATCGGGAAAAGGCTTTTCAACCAGAGCGTGATTGAACAGGCTCCCCAGGGAAGTGGTCACAGCACCAAGTCTAAGTTCAAAAAGGGTTTGGACAATGCTCTCAGGAACATGGTGTGATCCTTGCAATGTCCTGCATGGGGCCAGGAGTTGATCCTGACAGATTTTTTTCCATCTCAGTATATTCTGTGATTCTAAGATTCTGGTTCTATTCTAGCCCAAGCCATTTTGTGATTTTATAATTCTGATGTGGGACTTCTTAACACCAAAGATTCCTAAGGGCCACCTGAGAGTTAGGTATGTACTCTGTTGAGCACAACAGTAGCTCAGGAATTGTCTAAATGGTCAGAGGCTACCACTTGTACATTAACCTGCCCAGTGCTCTAACCTGGTCAGATTGCCTTAAACCAATAAATCCATTTGAGAAGCAAGAATTATTAGCAGGGACAGAGTCACATACACACCTGTTTAAATGGCTCTAGAGTCTCAGTTAGTTTTGGAAATGATTTATGCACTTGAAAAACAAATTTCACATCATTATCTTCTGGAGCACCTTTTATCAAATTCCAGCAGTGTGTCTCTACCCAGGTGACACATAAAATGGTTTCGTTGTGCTAAACTCCACAGAATTGCATTTAGCCTACAGGTAGTAAAAATGCTCTACAACATGAAAGGATGTATGGATTTTTATTTTTTTAAATTCAGATCAGATATCTGCTATGAAACCCGCTCTCTTTATTGACAGGCAGAAACTGCATGAATTGATAAGCAACTTCTGAACCTAAGAACTGCTGGATATTGTGGTTCACTGACTACATGAGTTATTCTAGGGTAGTTTGAAACATGCCATGTAGGCAACACAGTAAACTGCTCACTTATGAGTTTCCTAGTTTCTTTTTTCCTTTTTTTTTTTAATCACCAGACACATATAATTTTCTTTTCTGAACTCATTCTATTTCCACTAAACTTGCTGTCTATTACCTGTTGCAGTCCTGATTATATGAATTTTTAGTACATTTTGTAGCAAAAACCATTACAAAGCCTGAAAATATTTCCATCATTTATGAATTTCCAGACAACTCGAAGTGATTTTCTTCTAATGCAAGTTCATCTTTCATAGCCCTAAAGAATGTTTGCTATGCTTTTGACAGCATACTAATTTTACTTATAGTATAAGAGCTGCTGTGACTGAGCACACTGTCAGTTTTGTAAAAATATTCAATACAATCCACATTTGGGTATATATTTTTTATATATACAGTCTAAATACTCCATTTCCATTTAAAATCTTCTTTAGAAAACATATTTCAATTCATTTCACACTGTGTTAATTGTGTAACACACTGTAACCATTACCTTTTACCAGCCACAGTTGCTCATCTAATGGGAAATGATGACTTTAACAAGGAATTATTAGATCTATTTGATCTGAGAATGCACATGTGGACAATGGAGCTGCTGGCTGGAACATGCACCATTTTCTCTCCCTATGAGTACATAATTGAATTACAAGTCTCATTTTATGAAGGAAAAAAATTGTCAGTAAGCTTCATGCTTTATAACTAGCCCTGCTCACTTGTAACTTGAATTTAACATTGCTAAATATATTTAGAACATTCAATGTTATCTCAAAGCTAGTTAAAAGTACATCAGATGGAACAGGTGAGTAGGTAGGTAGAACTCTTTTTGCTGTGTATTAGAAAGTTTTTGTACTGTTTTTTCATTAAATACTGCTACAACTATAAAAGTAGTTTTACTAATACCAGGAGGAACACAAGCAAGTATTAGAAGGTAATGATCAACACTCTATGTTATGAGAAAACCATTTCTTCAACAGTGCTGCTTTAAATAAGAATTTTTATGTCTTTGTTTGGCAAACTGAGAGACTTATATTCATGAGACAGATATTTCATGGGAACATAAACCCTGAATGTTTAAACCCTAAAATATTTAACTTCAGTATTACCTTTTATCCCTTAATGGTGGAATAGTAATTATTTTTGTTGAAGTAATTCAGAAAGAGATGTGAAATGCCAGTATAAAATGACTTGGGAGCCTGAAGTCCGGTTTTCATAAGTCACAGAGGGGTTTTGAGTTTTGGGATATCCACCCTTTACTGTTGTGAGCAGAAAAGTTAGCTCTTTCCTAATTGAATTTTCTCCCATCTGGTACAGAGACTGTACCAGTCTCTGCAGGGTTCTTAGCCCAAGCAACCATCCCATTTTGAGAAAGTAAATACACATATTGGAGTGGACCTGGGCTGATGTGACTACCTCAGGATCTAAGAAAGTACCTGTGAAACATCCATAGTTATATCACAAGTTATAGCTGTAGCTCTAAGTCTCCTTGACAGTCATTTGCTAGGTCTTTCAAAATAATTCAGGCTCCCAAAACAACAGATTGGTGCTTAGATTCATGGTATTGGCACGGCTGCTGTTTTCACAGCTATAACTACAGCCCAACCTCCCAGGTGTCCAATTCAGTTACGTGTATAGTCTCTTGCAACTGGCAGCTTCACAGCATCCAAAGCACTGCTGCAACTTTCCCTACTGATTAGCTGCTTGGAGCACTAGCTCCAGACTTGAGGCCTTGAAGACGGACTATTACAGAAGCTGGGAATGTCTAGTTTGTGAATGATATATAATTCACATAAAGCGACTAACTCTTTCTATCCTGTAAACCTTGCAGCAGAAGGGCCAGATTAAAGTCCTTAACAGCTGGAACATCTGCATAAACATTCAAGTGACACCAGCTGTGTCTGAAAGAGGTACCGTAAATGGGAAGGGAGACTGAGAAGTCTAATTCCATGTGAGATACACAGTGGAAAAAGTTAGCAGCCTTTGTGCTATCAAATCCAGCTCTTAATCCTTCCACTTTCTTCTCTCCCTCCCCACTGTGGTGGATCCTGGATGCCTGAAGAGCATATTCAAATCTGGTTAGCACGACTGGGAGTTTGATCAGATAAAAGACCCTTAAATACTTTTTTAAAGAATTGTGCTGACGTAGATGTATGTGCCCCTAGCTGGCCCTGCGGGTGTCTTTTCTGACAAATGTAGGGCTCCTGTAGCCTGCAGTGCATTTTAGACTTTCAGGTTGGCCCAGCTCATAGAAGTGGTGCTCAGTGAATGCAAACCTTGCAGCATCATGAAGTCGTAAGAAGTCAAGTTGTACCTATGTGATGGACTCTAGCTGAATTTGAGCTTTGCACACCCATGGAAGGATGGTAGTGCTGAACTGTGAACTCAGTGTCTCCTGTTTTGCTCATTTCTCACACCCCCCTTGTTTACAAACTCATATTTGCCAAAACTTATCTTAAAAGCACTTATATACTTGTGGTGGTTAAAAAAACATCTGGGAATTAAACTCTAAATAAGTCACTCCCCTTCCCCAAGTTCCCCTCTGGGGAGAGAGAGAGAGGGACAGAGACAGAGGGTAGAAACTATGGGTTGAGATAACAATTTACTGAAAACAAACAGCAATGGCTAAGAAACACACAGTAACAGCAGCAATATTAATAACAAAAGTATAGAAAAGAAAAGATGCATTGCACACAAAAGAGGTTCACTATCTCAATTCCACGTGGCTGCCAAGAAAAAGACAAGTTGGCGGAAGCTCTCCACAGCCGATGTTCCCCAGCTCCATGCCCAACACTGAAAAATGATGATGTACAACCCAAAGGCTGGATCATCCATGCAGCACTGCAGTGCTCACCTCTGGACTTTTCCACTCCACTGATTTAATTCTGTGTGGTGCTGCTGCTTTTGACCTGTCTGCTTGGATCTGCTGGACTCAGCTGGGGCTCAGCTCAGGCTCATCTCACTACCATGCCAGAGCCAAGTCTTGGCTGAGTTTGTTGCTTTTTGTAGATGCGCCATGGATCAGATGTGTTCGCTGCCTGGAGCTGCATTCTCTGAGGGACAGGAAGGGCAGCAGCAGGGGAGGTACAGAGTCCTCAGTGCTGGTCCTGACAGCTTCCCCAAGGAGAAATGGAACAAAACAGTTCAGTTCTGTCCTGAGGGTGTTTTTTAATTCCCTCAAAGCCATACCCTGAGTGAGGCAGTGGGTCTATAGAACAGCAATTCTGCCACACCCACACAGCTCTAGGCTCTGCTCCTGTGGGAGCAAACCAAAGACAAAGGAATGTGAGATACAAGAACCACAGAATCAGATTCACCAAATCATTGATGTTGAAAGGGACCTCTCCAAGTAATCTTGTCCAACCCTGTTCAAACAGGGTCACCTAGAGCAG
Organism: Sitta carolinensis; assembly: GCA_032173965.1. Taxonomy (NCBI): domain Eukaryota; kingdom Metazoa; phylum Chordata; class Aves; order Passeriformes; family Sittidae; genus Sitta; species Sitta carolinensis. The sequence goes on from CM063284.1 coordinate 26,273,794, forward strand.
GTACTCCAGGACCAGACCCGGATGACTTTTAAATATTGCCAAGGATGTAGAGTGTGCAACCTGTGCCTGTGCTCCATTGCCTTCACAGTTCAGATGAAACCTTCAGTGTCCACGGACTCCTGCTCAGTTACAGATCACCACTGAAAATAGCCTGGTTTCATCTTCTCTACTGCCTCCATTCAGATTTTCATGCACTTTGATGGGGTTACACCCCCTAGTCAGGCTCAATACAGCTCCATTCATATGAAGGATGATCCAGCCCCTATATCTTCCCTGTAGTCCTTCAGTAGATGGTATCCAGCATGTCTTTTTGTTCTGGGGATACCAAAACTGGACCCAGTAGTCCAGGTATGGCACAACCAGCAGTGAACAGACAGGAAGCATCACATTTCTTGACCTGCATGAGATAATACTTCTCCTAGTGAAGCTCAGGACACTTAGCCTTCCTTGGTTTATGGTCAGTCACATTCTAACAAAAATGCAATGAAAGCAAACCGAAATGCTGTTTTTTACTTCTTGCCTAATCTTCCAAACCCAAATAATTAAATATAGTTGTGCATAAATTTATTTTTGAATTTCAAATGAGCTGAACTAGGTCTTCCACAGTGAAGGACAAGCTGAAATCAAAAGCTGTGTTGAACCAGAGACAGCACTACTCTCTGGTGCACCTTTATATGCCAGGGTAGTTCCATTAAGTGGAATCAGCCTTGTATGGATCAGGCCTCCTGACTATAAGAAATGACTCCACCCTCTCTCAGACCTCTTTTCCTAGACCTATGAGCAAATGACTAGCAAAGTATTTTAAAGTTGTAAAATTATTATTTGAATGCTATTCACAGAAATATGTTAGTTTGAAATAGTGTTTGCTAATTTCAGCAGAACTAAAAAGTCTACATCTGTTCAAGAGCAAACACTTTGGACTTTCAGTGCCTCAGGTATGTATGCAAAATGAAAGCTTGATAGAAATATAATCTATGTATCTCAACAGTTTGTTTATCAAAAGTCTCAAGTTAGATATTTAAAATGATACATTATGATATCAGTTCTGATTTTCAATAAGACAAGTTCTCACACCCACCTTATAATCAGAGTTCTGTTATTAACAATTCATGAAATCCTGTACGAAAATGAGGTACCTGACATTTCCATATTCACTGAAGGCAGCAGTTAGTAGAGTCAAACTACTTCATTGTTCTCTTTCAAGGATACTATGCTATCTTTTGAATATAAAGATCATCTAAATCATTGTGAATATAGTAAAAGGTTGTATTTTTCTCTGAAATTGGTATTAATTTTATACTTCCCTCACACTCTGCACTGGCTTTGAGATTCACTGCCTCTTAGAATATGCCATCAGAAATGTCGCTGCATTTCTGGGCATCTTTCTTTTAGCTTTGATTTCTCTTCATTACACTGTTATTTATTTAACTTATGTGATGGAACACTGTTAACTTGAACTTTGCTTATATTCCATATATATTGGTTTGAATTACTATGCTCAAATCTCCCAGTAAGCAAAACCAAAACTGGAGAGATTACATCCTTGATAAGATTACAATTCCCTCTTGCAAGTAATATTAAAATTGACTCCCGAACATAATCAAGAATTTGTCTTGTTATCTTTAATTGATCTCCCTAGAAAGACAGTATAGACTGCAAATGAAATTGCAGTACATTACAAATCACAGAAATAATATAAAATCAGAGAGTAAAGCAAAATAGCTACTTGTGCCTATCTTGGCACTTGAAAGTTATAACTTTTCTCTAACTGACAGGAGAGGTTAGCTCCTGTTTATGGAAAGAGCAAGTAAAATAAGACATCCAGGGCAAGACAAAATTGTGCATTAAATATCAAGATGTTGAAAAATGTTTCCTTTTTGTGGGTCCTGTTGGACTTAATAAACCTATGAAGAAAATCAGGAAAAAAAGTAACATTTCTTAAAACACGCTTTTAGACATTATCAATCACAGTGGATTCAAGATACTTAAACCTAATTCCTGCCTTTATTTGAGATAAGTTGAGTAATTTTAGCTTCCTGCTGCATTTTCTGCAAGGCAGTAGGCTGGAATTCAAGATTCCACATTTTTTAAATGTTTGGACCAATGGTTTGTAGTTAGGTGTTTGGAAATATCCTCAAAGTCCCTTCTTTTATGAGGTATGTGCGTAGTCCTCTAGTCTTTGCAGTCATCACCTCTCTGGAAGTGGTCCAAGATACACAGTCTGTGGTTGATTCCCCTGTGCTCTACTGCCTTTGCACAGATTTGTCCAGCTTTTTGACACAGAAAGTCCAGGAGCTTTCTCAGATCATCTTTTCTTATAGATTCAACAGGTTATCTGGTCCCTGGAGCATACCAGTTCCTTGGAGTCTGTCACATGCTGTCTCAACATGTCCTTTAAATCTCTTCAGCCTGCTCTTTTCCAGTTATTTTTTCTGTATCTGTACCCACAGATACCTAGAGAAATTATTTACACACACTGATGGAGAAGGGGTGATTCCTTTTTGTTCACTGAAACAGGTAACCTGGATAAGTCCGTATGAGAAAGGTGGTGAAAACATTTTCCCCTGCAGCCTGAAAAGAAATGATAACCAAGTTTATGAAACAGCTTTCAGCAGTGCTGACACTTTCTGCAAATACTGTTTATGCTAATTCTCTCCAGTGAAGTCAAGGTTGAAATTTATATTTATAAGAAGTTCTAGCTTCATGTGTATGTTTATAGTCCTGTGACTATATTGTGGGTTATATGTAGTTAATTCAATTATTTTATTTTTTATAGTATGCTGTGGTTGTTATATGAAGGTATATAAGAACATACATATGTGTAAATACACAGTGGAGTACTTTTGATTAGTAGTATATTTAAAATTAATGAATGCCCTGGCTCTGGACTGCAGCTGTGAGAAAGGTATTTCCTGACATGAACTGTGCAACTACAGTTTTTTACATAAAAATTCTGACTAAGTGAAGTCCTGTAAAGGTTCTGAGTGTTAATATCCATATAATTTAGAGAATTTATTTAGTGCTGTGAAAGTATTTCCATTTTTATATCTTTCCATCTGCATTATTTTAGTCATCTGTTAAACTGGATAACTTTATTTGTAACATTATCAGTATTCCACTATCAAGTCACAGCTCAGTGCAGTTCTTGGGTTTGTCCGTATTCTTGTATTTAAAAATTGCAAGGATTTATACTTTATGGTCTATACAATTTATGAGACTTTTACACTCAAGATACACTGAATTAGTTTTGTATCTTTGTTCTGTCAACACATTTAAAAATAATATTTCAATTTTCCTGTTATATCAGAATCAAATTTTTGTAGAATGACCAGTCATGATCAAAGACACTTCCAAAATGACTGATAATATTTTTGGTTTGCATGTCAAGGTCACCCTTTATCAGAAAGCTGAAAATGCACATTTGATCAGAGAAGATCAATAGTCCTGCCTTCAAACTACTACAACGGACAAAGTAAATGTTGGGAAAAAATTCCAAGTAAGCCCTTCCTGGAAGGCGTCATTATAACGGGTAGAGGAAACACAAACCAAGCTGTGCAAGTTCTGTACCAGTGCTAGCCTGTTGAGTGTGCAGTGTGAATGGATCACAGAAGAAAAAACGGGCAGGGATGATGCTCCACTGCTCCTAAAAGGCATTTCAATGGTTTCTATGCAAGAGAGGATAAATGCAAAATTTGTGACTGATTTCTAGTTTGACTTGAATCTGTGGCTGTACCTAAGGTTGCAATGGTGCTCCAGATGGAACTTTAACAGTGTCTTCCCTGAAAAGATCTGGCAGGCATTGGGTCATCTTTGTTAGTCTTTGGGTATATTTGGATGGATAAAGAGGCTCTTCTGTTTAATTGTATTAGTTCACTTGATTTTAGTTAACGGCATTGCAGAGCTGGGCTAACATATCTGAAGCCATGTTAATTGACCATGTTGTCATGTCCCTACCCCCGATGTTTTCTCCTGAGGCTAACTGAGCCTGAAATGCAGTAGCCTATTTTGTCAAGGGCTTTTTAATTGGGTTAAAGTCTCTTGAGCAAGCAGCACTGAGAGTTTCACGTATAGCCTGAATGGAGTGCATAAATGAGTGCAAAACTTTTGCAAACCTTTTTATAGCAGATGAATTTCCCTTCAAAAATCCCCCTCTCAGCTAAAGAATTAAACATAAAAAACTAATCATAATTCTGATGATTAGTTGTATTTTAGAGTAGCTGGTAATATGTAAATTGGTTTCAAAAATTAGGCTTCTGAGGGGAAACTTTGATTAAATCCCTAGAAACAATAAATCAGCTATAAAAATAAGCAAAGTAAAACCTTTTTTTTTTTTTCCCCTTTATGAAAGCCTTCTTGTGTGGGAAGTAGCACAGATTATTTCTCTGTCTTATTGGCATAAGACAGAGAAATAGCATTTACAAACATGCAGCACTACTTTATGAATACATATTGAAATAAATCAGTTGTTCATTGGACTCTGAAAATGATAACATAAAGAAAAATTATTCCTTTAATTTCAAGCAGCATTATCTTTAGCAAGACTAGTTCAATGATTTTCTTCTTATTTTTAAACAGCTTAAGCACGTGGTAAATGATTGATAATAAAGATAATGGAAAGATATCTTAACATGATCTCTTCATTTTCTGTGATAGAGCAGCTTAGAAAGAGTATGTTTTTGGAAAGCATTTAATAGCAAACATTTTCAGTTATATCTAAATTAAATAATATATCTTCATTAATTTCCCTATTAACCATTCAAAATTAAACCTGATTTTTTCTTCAAGAACACCAAAATCTGAAATCACCTGTGAATTACTGCCATTCACATAAACTTTATTAAAACTTGAATATCTTTCTGCTCTGATGACAAAGATGACAACGATGGATAATGTAATTTATGAAAGGTGTAAGAAATGCAAATCGCATTTTTGGTTCCTTAAATGACCTTTTAATGTCAGTGCTTATTAGAATGTTAAATATTTTTTTCCTGCATTGAAAATATACAGAATTGTGTGTGAAATTAAGAAAACAGTTTATTTCAGATGTTAAGCTTGGAGGATTTTTTCTGTGCTGCAACAGGGTGAGTACAACCTGGTGTAGGTAATAGAAATCTTAGGTAGTCCTTTAGCACAGATTTTGCATAATAACATTATATGTGAAATAATTGATATGGTCTGGGAAAAGTAGTGATAAACCCATGATAATTTTTTCTAGATGGGGAATAGTTTAAAAATATAAAACACTCTAAACTTTATATCAAATTATGTTGTTGTGGTTTGAGACTGGCCAAGTGCCAGGCACCCATGAAAGCCTCTTGCTTACTCCCCACTGCAACTAGACAGGGGAGAAAATATAATGAAGGGTTCCTTGTTTTTATTTCTTCTTAAATATGTTATCACAGAGGCACTGCCACAATCTCTAATTGCCCAGCCTTGCCCAGCAGCATGCCCATCTTTGCAGCCATCAGGGATTGGCTCTGCTGGACGTGGTGGAAGCTTCCAGCAGCTTCTCACAGAAGCCACCTCTGTGGCCCAACCTGCTACCAAAAATCAGGCCACACAAAACCAACACAGATGTAATCAAAGTCAATCTAAACATTCATATTTAATTAGGCATATTTTTTTATGCTTCTTGGTATTTATGTAAACATTTTTTTTAAAATCTTGTCTATATTTACCTAAAGTGCTGTTGTTCTTGTTAAATAGATTCGTATCTAAGTAATGTGGAATTTTCTGGGAAAAAAAGTCTGATTTCTGTGCCAAAGTTTTTTGTTACTACTTCTCGCTAGGTCTGTCAGATCAGCTGAAAATAATAAGGTGCCATAAAGAGTCACCTTACCTAAACTAACAGACTCAGTGAAATTCATTTACATAAGTGGAATGAAGGGAAAATTTTTGTCTTCTAAGAAATGGAGAACAAAAATCTAGAGTGGACTGGAAACAAGGACAGAGTAGAGATGGAAGAATGAGATCATTAGGTCAAGTCCTTCAATCAGCTAGTCTATTTTTCAGATCCAGGCTAACTCACTGACAAACGCACATTATTACTCTTCAATCACACCTCAAGTCTGCAAGCCTCTTGATGCCTGGAAACTTTGAATTGTTTTGCATGATTTATGCAGTCACATTTCAACTTAAGAACTTTAGTCTGCTCAGCAGCCATTATCTTACAGAAGTAGATGCTAGTGTTAAAGGCAGACCAACATCATCCTATTTTTGACATAGATTTTTATTTTAATTTCTGAAGTCTAATCTCTTTGTAAAAGAGGTAATATTAAAAATGTTATATAAAAATTATGTAGACATAACCAAATCTGCATAATCAAATTGAATTAATTAGAAAAAGTCTTTATAACAAACACTAGGATTTAATATGACTTTGACGCTATGTAATCTCTAAGAGATAACAGTTTTGAAAATAGGAGGATTATTTTCTTGTTTGGATGTATAAAAATGTTATAACTCCTCCAACATCCCCCCCCCAAATGCCTGTCATCTAAATGGTGATATATCTGCTCATTCATGGGGTAGAATGAGACAAACAGGTCCATCTGCAGATCCATTGTCTACTCCCATTAGTCACCTCATTTGGAAAACTGAACCTGAATCTTTTTCTCTGGAAGCTCTTATGCAAAAGATCACAGCAATAGTATGAGATGTTGAAATGCTAAAAAGTCATCCTCTCGGGAGGGTTTTGCCAATTAGGAAAGGACTGAGAAACCTTTGTTACAAGAGGTATCACAGTGTGATTCAGCATCAGAAATGGGAAAGAAAGGTGGGAAGAGGAACAATAGAGAAAAGAAATGAAAACATACAAGAGAAATTTGAGAAAAAAAAAAAAAAACCAAAAAGGTTTCAACATTGGTCTAGCTGGTTGTATGAACTGAAGTGTGGAAGCTGGTCTTGACCTTGACCGTTGGGTGGCTGCACTTTGTGCAGCTGTGCAGGGCAGGGATTGGGCTGATGGAAATGAAAAGCCATGAGTGGAGGCATCGAAGAGGAGTCCATAATAGGAGTCTGGTGTTGAGCCTCTATTGAATGCCCCTTTGTAGACTACTGCTGGTAGCCTTGTATCCAAATGCTTCAAAATTTTGTGTGGATTATCTGTCAAATATTGTGAGATAGTGAGATATTATTAACCCTTGAAGGAAAAGCTACACATAAATAAAAAAAAGCTGATTTTTAAGTCTAAGGACATAAACAGAGTTAGTGACAAAGGAAGAAATTGACTCTTATGTCTCACTTGACAGGGATGTTCCCTTTTTCTGAACTTTGATACTGTCTTGTATCTTGTGACAGTGATATACATCTTTCAGAAATCTGCCTTTATATCTCTTTTATAGTGGAAGATGATGATCTGGTTCGGACAACAAAATTATTGCTATTGAATTTCAGACAGATTTTTAATAAATGCTTTTTATTGTGTGGAGACACTTCAGTACCACAGCAAAGAATTCTCATGGATAAAACTGAATAAAGATTCAGATTAATTTGTGCTTTTATAGTTAAAAGAATTTCCCTGATGATGCTATAATCTAGACTGTGGCAACACAGACAAGTGAGTGGCATCCTGTTACATAACAGAATAAAGTCAAGACCAGAGTAAAAGTCTGAAGACCCTAAGAACATAGACCATACTGCTTTCTTATTAAGTGTTAAGAATAAAACATCAGTTCTACACTGGCAGTTGTGGAAAACAATACCTTCCCAAAGCTTTACTGCTTTCAAAACATGATTAGGATCAATGTCAGAACAGGAACTGAGTCCCCAGCCTAGAATAAACCAGCTCCTGTCAGCTAAGACAGACAATATGAGTTTATTGTACCACTGACATCTATGTGGGTATGGACATTACATTCATTTAACTGCTAAATTCTTAACTAATTGCAAATTTGATTAACCTTATAAATACTTGCCTTCAAAAATTGGAGCATTAAGGTCACACCTCCTTATAACACTCAATGTTTCATTCTTACTGTTCCAAATAGAGAAAATTATTTCTTCAAGGACTCAGTTGTGACTTATTGCTGCTGGAAATACCCTGGATTCCGTTTGCTGGAAATACCCTGGATTCCCTTGTTTAATAAGAGGTACTATTCTCTTAGTGATAAAATAAAGCTGAGAAATAGATAATTGCTTTTGTATGAAAAAATGGTTTGAAAAATCTTTGCGAATGATTATTATGTTTGTTTTCACCCTACTGTGATTTTTAGTATTATTATTTAAAAATTCATTATTTTCCCCATAAAAATATTGCCAAATATAAAAGCTGGGAAAATTTTCAACAGGAATATTCCTTTTTATATTTGAAGAGGGTTAGTCTTTTCTATTTTTCACTTGTAAGTTCCCTGCTTAAACTTCTGTGCTGTCCATTCAAGGAGCAGGAACTATACCAGGAATCCTGGATGAAAAATAATCATGTAGCAGAAAAGATGATACAGTTCAGCCATTACAGTGGGTGGCAGAGCTACATGTAAAAGCACTTTTTGAAGTGGTTTTGAATAGCAAGAACACTCTGTGAGACCAGTATAGGTTTATATGCAGTTCACAAAACTCTGTCAAGGCTACAGCCATGGCTGTGGATTACAGTACCTAAGCCTATTGCCATTCTTGGTGTAAGCTGCTCTCCTTATCAGCTTGTAAAAGCTGCAGTCCTTCTGTGGTGCTTAGTGTGTTAAGCAGGCAGGGAATTATTTCGGGAAGTCGGATGCCAGTGTTTGCTTGGGTGCAGTAGCACTGGGAGCTTACATGTGGCCAGTACTCCACCGGAACTCCTTCCTTGCTGCACAAGTAAGCAGCAGCGGCACTGCTGCGTGTGCAGCACGAGCTCTCCCGCGTGTGCCATGTGACACCGAGCTAGTGTCTGCCAAATAATGTGGCAAATCCATGTTTTCCCTTTGTAAGACCAAAGTGGGACTGTAGTTACATCCAATGGGTGTGGAAGGGAAGAGTTTAGTCATTGCATTGACTCTGTGTCTCTGCGCTTCTTTTGGACACAGACATTTGAACCCTGTGATCCAGCACTACCTTCCTTAAGTGAATCTGGCAGAGATTCATACATCATCCAGGTAGTACAGAGGCTTCTTTGCATAAATCGTCTACAGTCAGGATGCTTGATGGAGACAAAGCAGATGAAGCTCTGAGCTTAGTAATGCCCAATCCTTGTTTTCTTAGTTTGAAATAAATCTACCCCATCATTTTTTAATATTTAAAATAAAAGGAAATTAGTTAGGCATTTAAGATAACTATTCCATCAAACTAATGATCTGTGAACTAAGCAGTATTCTGATGAGCTCCAGAGTGGTAAATTAAAGATTCAGGGGCCAGGGACTCCCAAATTAGCTCATAATGCTGTGATCTTACAGTTGTCCAAACTTGCCCTGCAACCAGTCACTGCTGTGGTCTGCAAAAAAAAATAAACAGTTATTTCTTGTGTCACATGTACAACAGACATGCATTATTAGGCATGATCAGTATTACTTTTATTTGCTTTGCATAACTTAATTGATATCACATGATACAAATTTTATATATTTAGTCCGAAGGTTCTGCCCTTTGAAAATAGGGATTGTTGGAATCATGAAGAACTGGATTTTAGGGAAAAGAACTTTGTCTTTTTTATTTCAAAAGTAGCAAAATAGAATATGGATAGAAAAATAACCAAATAAACTACATTGGTGGAAAAAAAAAGATTTGCACAAATTTTAGATGTCTAAAGGCTGGATATTTAATTCAGAATTAAACACATGATATTCCATTCATAGCAAATATAAATGAAAATAGATACAATTAATCTGATCCATCATGTTAGGGAGATAAATAATTGCCTAGAGATGCCTTGCTTTTTGTCTACTGTCTACAGCAGAATAATGGGGTGACTAGCTCAGCCCCACACTAAAGTTTGGGTTCCCTGGCAGGAGAAGTGAAAACTCCCTCCTTTCATGAATCTTACAGTTTGCACCAAAAGGGGGATCAGCTTCACAGCCCTCTCCAGACTGACTTGCTCCAGCTAAGTAGTAGAACTGAAAAGCCATTTGTTATGAGTTTGAGATTCTTTCTTTTTTTCCCCCATCTTTCTTATCAATACTAAAGTATTATTTTGGAAATAAAGTTCTAGCAGGATAAATTGTTCATATATATTTGATCTAAATAACTTGGCAGACGCATATCCTTTTGGAGTGGAAAATCTGATGTCCAATCCCTCTTTTACCAGAAAATAATGAATACTCTAACTGTGCAGCGTGGTGACAGCTATGAAGATCTGCTTTATTTTTTAAAAATCCAGACTTCAATCTTTCTGAGGAGAAATGTAGAAAAAAAGTAATCTCTGGTCTTTCACAGGCACATTACTAGAAGTGGAAAAATATATTTGACATGCATATTTTTCTTATCTATTACTCAAAATTATCAAGAAATACCTCCCTAATTTAAACTGGGCAGAAAAAAAAAGTAGCCATTTTTAATATTCATTTTTATGTCAAAAATTAACTTGTTTTTCCAATGGAATATGGTTATTTCTAATTAAATGTTTTCCAGCTACCGAATTTATAGCTGCATTTTTCTTTTCAAGCAAAACATAAAATGTAACAATTCTTGTCATATTCAGGGAACTTACAAGCTAGCTGGTCAAATCCTGCCAGTTGGTCTTTGCTTTATTGTTCTTTAGGTGCCAGTTATGGTCAATCCATTATGTTTAAATTGTTGGCCATCACTGTCTCCCTCTTTTTCAACTGACAAGACACAGCAGGAGAGGAATTTCAAAATGTCTGGCAAACTCATTACTCCTCATAACTACTGCTGTGCTCAGCTAACTGGAGTTGTGGCAGCATAAGCCTTAAATGGCTGACAGCATTCTAAACATCATATTCATTAGCTCTCTCTTTTCCTTTTTTTTTTCACATTTTATTTTTTTCATTTTCTATTAAATCTGCTCTCAGAAGAAACTTTCAGTCACTTGAATGAACAGCAAATCAAAACAAGGTATTTCAAAAGAAAAGGATTGTTACATGAAAGTTTCTCTACCTAACACATTACCAACTGTAGAACTATATTCTTACTCTGCCCTAAAACACATAGATTAACAAAGCCACCAATGCATCATGTTTGGGGATAATAGTAAAGAGGAGACACAGCCTCCCCCTTCTGTGATTGCTATTTGGAGTGATGTACAGCTGGTACACAATCTAGGGATAAATTTCAAGCTCTAAGATGTATCAGGATTCTTGTCTGCCCCATACACCAAAATTTGTTGCATTTGTAACATGCTCGTTCTTATTTTTTAATTTTTTTCCCCAGAAAGGGGTAACTGTATCAAGAAGACATTAAGAGTGCATTGTATATATTTTCTGGGGAAGGTTTTCTACAGAGTCCAAATGCAGATGTTTGGTCGCCTGAGACTGAACCCTAACTCCCTGCATGGGATGCAGACAATCTCTATCCTCATCAGAAACTGCATATGTGATTAAAGAAATTGAAGGGACTGAGGAACTTTATGTCACAACAGGCTCTTAAAGACTCCTCAAGGAGTCCTATAAAGATGTGTTTTTCAGTAGCCCCAGAGAGATCTAAATGGACTAATGCTGATGATCACACCTTTACCACACCCTCCCTCCCAGATTTCCTACTGCCTGCCTCATGCCTTAGACTTTATTTGATGGTTTTACATGCAGTTCTGTGTGTCCGAAGTTTGTTCTCTCCAAGCCACACTGCTCCTCTCAGTAGAGAAGGAACACTGAGGAAACTTGATATCTCTCAAGCTTCTCTGCCACTGTGGAACCAGGATTTGGTAGTTCAGGTGCTAGCACTGTGCTAGGGTAAAGAGTGGAAGAAACATCCCTTGCTTAAGTTCCTTTTGTTACCTTCACAACCTTGGTAGATTAGCTTAGTTTGAAAGATGCTCTTGGCAGGTGCTTTTAAGGAGATACTTCTGAAGTTGTTTTGGTTTTCCTTTCTCAGCAGACTTGTTATGAGTTCATGCAGTGATGCCTGGATAATTCTTTGGTGTCTTGGAAATTATTTGATGTGAAAATTTAAAAATTTTTAGGTTCAAAAATGCTGATGGAGAAATGCCATGAAATTTTTCACATGTGGAGATATATGTAGATACAGATGAAATTTAGGGAGCCCTGGACTGACAGGTTGGGGGTGCTTAAGATACTGACAAAACAGAACAGTTCTGGAGTTTAGAAAAAGACATTGCCAAATTCTTTCATTAAAACCTCCACAAGTTATTAGTTATCATCCCTACATCTCATAGCTGCTAGTCTCTAATAATTGGTTTATATATGAGTATGCTTCTGATGTATTTGGCATTATATTCTGCCTATTTGCAGTCTCTCGTGTTTATTTTCTTCTTTAATTTGTTTTTACCTGGATCCCTCTATCCAACATTAAGCCATGCACATCTTTGCCCCTTTGGTGTCACAATGCTCACATACTGACGTAAAATGCATGCACAGAGTGTTTGTCTGCCTATGGTATTGCAGTTTTATAGTTACTGTCTTGGCTTAAAATTGAATGAAGGGGCCTTATTCATTTACCAACAAGTAGAAAATTAATCAGATTTTTTCTGACAGCTCTGTTTATGGTTAATTTGACCCTTTTTCTCCTCATCCATCTGGTATCATTGGCTCTATTTTCATTTACAGCAAGAAACTTCTGCTTGTTTTGCATGTTTTTGAAAAACCATCATAGGAAGAAAATTTTCATAGAGATGCAAAAATGCTTTTCAATAAAATAATTCAAATTTATTTGCAGGGAATTTGTGTTATTAAACTCTTGCTTGCATTCGTTCTGACTTAAAGAGACATGGTTCTACAGACAATGCTTAAAGAAATAATATCATGATATATAGTACGAAATAATAGTATGATTGGGCAGTCTTTGCCAGTTTGTTGACATATGAAGCTTAAACGAAAGAGTAGGAGGAAAGAACATCCTCTCTGCATGGAGGACTATACACTGGAGCATGTGGATATTTCCTAAAGTATTTGTGGTCCATGGAGATCCCATGTTGGAGCAGGTTTTCACTGAAGGACTGCAGCCCATGGAGATGCCCACATTGGAGAAGAGAAGAGAAAAAGGATGGAGCAGCAGAAAGGAACTGCTATGGACTGACTGTGACCCCATCATTCCTCATCCTCCTGTACTACTTGGAACAAGGAAGTAGAGAAGTTGGATTGAGGGAGTGAAGTTGAGCCTGGGAAGAATGAGAGATAGAAGGAAGGTGTTGTTTTAACCTGCAAGCTCTTTTAATCTTTTGCCTCTCCTGGTAGAGGCTTGTGAGGGGAGTGAAAAGGAGGGAGTGGCTGGGTGGGAATCCACCAGCTGGCCAAGTTCAAGCTGCCGTAGTAGGAAATGACAGGTTATAAATCTATTTGCCACTTTGGTCAAAAGACAAGGGACTCATAAATTCATGACAAGGAAAATAATCTACCTTTAAAGATACCTGTCAACTTTAGAGATAAGTTTAATCTTGCCTACCCAGCAAAATGACAGTTACTCAACAGACACAACAGGGAAAATTCTATTACCTCTAGTGATTTGAGAAGGCCATTCAGAATAAGCATTATTGCTGGGCAGTAAATCCAAGCCAGTTATCAGATTTTTCTCTCTTACTTTTGTCTTTCTTTGATGATAAAGCCTCATTTTCCAACATAATTCGTAGTTTAAGCATTTTTTATAAGAATGCAAAAGGATTTAGTTTTTAGACAACAGTGATTGTTGGGATATGTTTTATAGAAACTCATTACTTTTAACTTATTCATGTTCTCTCTCTGATGGAAACTTTAATTGTTTTTCAACTATTTAAGGCTCTTTTGAAATTTGTAGTTAAAAATACCATATGTCTAAATGCAAACCATTGCATAATCCCTTCCTGATTCCATTGCTATGTGAATACTAAAAAAAATTACCTACGATATAACAAGGCTGTCTGATGCTATAACTGGATAACAAAGTAAAAAGCGATTTAAAGGTAAAATATAATCCCCCCCAAAATGAGTCACAAACAACACTACCATTTGGGGAATTAATTAAAAACTTGAAAATGTTCAAGCAACTTCCTTACCAAACTAAAAGACAAAATACATCTTTGGTTTTGGTCTGGCTGAGATGTAGTTCACTTTTCCTTAGCAGCCCTCACAGTGCTGTGCTTTGCATCGGTATCTTGAAAGATGTTGATAATACACCAGTGTTTTTGCTACTGATGGCACAGCACCAGCTGTCTCCCAACATCCTCCCACATCAAAGGGGCTGGATGTGGACAAGATCTTGGGAGGGGACTCAACTAGGCCAGCCGACCCAAATTTACCAAAGGGACATTCTGTGCCATATGACATCAGCTCACCTATAAAACCTAATGGAAGGAGAAGGAATGGGAGGGGGTGTATTTATTATTTGGAACATTTGCCTTCTGGAGCAACCCTACCTGTGCTGAAGCCCTGCTTCCCAGGAAGTGGCTGAAAATCGCCTGCTCATGGGATGTAGAGGATAAAATACTTTTTTTTCAATTTTGCTTGTGCATGTGCAAACTTTTGCTTTCACTTTAGTAAAGCGCCTTATATCAACCTATAAATTGTTTTCCACCTTATATTCTCTGCCCTGTCCAGCTGGGAAGGAGAGTAGTAGAGGCTCGATGGGCACTTGACATCCAGCCAGGGTCAACCCACTACAGTCTTTCTAAGATGAAAGGTAGACAAGTTAAAGTAATGCCTTCTCAATTTTCTGTAAAAATTCCTATTAGGAACAACTAGATTAAAAAAAAAACTACAAAAATAGCTCAAAACAAAACAACTATTTAGTGAACAGAGAAATAAGGATGTTTGAATTTGTTCAAAACTAAAATATAACTTCTAGTGGACCTGGGGGTAAATAAAGGGAAATATCAGAAAACAGACTAAATAAAAGGGGAAGACTACTGACTTTCAAAAGGTTGTCAGAAGATTCTGTTAGATAAACAAAGGGTGAATAACGGATATTGAAAGAAAGCTATAACCCTATCACATAGATCACCTGTTTGTGAGCTTAAATTGATAACAACACAACCCAAAAGAGTGTTCTTCTTCCCTGGAGTTATGAAAAGAAAGGGTCTAGGTCTCCCTGAAATGAATACAGAAAACTCTCTGGTTCCATCTTTAGTTTAACAATACGCATCACAACTATTTATTGCTGTGAAGTCGGGCTGAAAAGCAACCAAAAATGAGTTTAGAACAAAGCATTGTTCTTCTAAATGTCATGTAAATCTCGGATAACACTATGACTGTACTTATATGGTTTTGGTATATCTACTTTGGTTGTAGGTGTAGCTAAGACTGTAGTACGAATCAACAAAATTAATTTTAAAGACAAGTTCAGCTAGATTGAAGTGCACTTGAAACATTTTTCATTTTAAGTTGTTCATGCCAAATACTGTAAGTGAAGTAATCTTTGTTATTCTAACTATACTTTATTTTTATTTTCCACTCTCTCTTATTCATATAACTGTCAGACTGAAAATGTAGAAGGACTACTCTTCATCCTCCACCCAGTGTAAATGAAACAGTTTGTATAGCTATTTTGATCCTGTGATAAATATTACTGTGACACACTTTGTCAACAAGTGTATTTTGATCACTGATCACAGCCAAGTTTTGAATGTGATCACTGGTCATTGCCTTTAACATGGTGTCCTCAACACTCAGTAAGTGACCTCCTTGTGATTTAGAAAAAATAATTAGAGTTTTTTAGACTTCAATTTCCTTTTACAAAGAGAACTGGGTACTTGGTGAACTGGAAACCTGTTGATCACATGAAGGGTCCATGTCTGATTCTATTTTATCTGTTCACCCAGAGACTAAACCCATGGGGTTCCAAAAGGATGGGTGCTTTTCTTTTGAAGAATCTTTAATGATTACTAGATTATTGACTACTGAGAGAAAATGCATTGTATTCTGAAAACTTGAAGGTTAAAATTCAGCATCCTGCATCATTACTGTAGGTTATATGGGAAGATGGTCAGATATCTATGGGAGTTTGTTTTCTTAGATGTAAGGAACTGATTGGGAGGAATACAGACTCCAGGGTGCCTCTGTAACTCTTCAGGGAAGCTATGGATCTGTGCAGCTAAAAAACTAGAGCTATTTAAAAGCAGGGGCCTGATATTGCTTCTACATCATACTTTTTCCTCAGGGTAATTTCATTCCTTTTACTTGGTTCACATTCACTAGATTAATGCATTGGTGAATGAAGCCTCAGAAGTTAAAGTGAAGCTATACAGATTATTATATTTCAAAGGACTATAAGATACCTCTAGTACTGAAAACATGTTCTTTGGAATTATATTACAGATTAAGAACATCGTAACACATCTTCTGAAGATCAAATGCAATGTCACGTCTTTAACTGATATAGATCTTTGTATGTTCAAGATACTTTAGTCAGACTATTCTGCTTTACCCCAGCTGAGAATCCAGCTGCTGTTTCCTCATGATCACATAAGATTTTCTTATCTGGCCAAAACACTTGCCCAATTCTTATTCAAAAACAATTGTGCTGCACATTAGAAATGAGCTGAGCCTAGATTATTCATCAGACACCTGGTGTTGCGTTTTCTCGCTACTAAATAGTCTCTTCACTCAGTGACATTACAAACTGTGTGTATCTCATGGTTCTTTACCTTGCTGCCACAAAGTTTTCATTGTAAAAGGTGATATTGCAACAGCACGCTTGTCACAGAGTATGGTAATCAGTAAACAAACATCTTGTGAGTTTCACAAATCTGTTTCACTGGACAACACTTAGGAATGATGGAATTCAATATGCTAGCAGCTATTGGTTCTACGATTGATTTAATGTTTAAATAACAATTTCATTTCCTTAAAATTTTAATGTATTCAATCAAAGTGTACTGCTACTTGAGCAAACCAATATCCCATTCCTCCTCATATTAATGTTTTGTCACTGCTTTTCATGGGAACAGGGTTAGACTGTTTACTGAGTCATTCCTTTTCAAAGGAAAATTCTCCTGTGTTTGACAGAGATGCACAGAGCCTTGGAATTCTCTAGCCAGGGAAAATAAGAGCTGTTACATTCTTCCTTGATAATTTTAAGCCTTAGGTTTGAGGTTTTGTACAACAGAATAGAAGCAGAAGTGTTTGGCAGGGGAGACTTTTGACTTCTGTTCTGACACACCAACTGCATTAGAATTTTTTGTTTATGTTGGTATTACTTTGAAAAAAATATTTTTTTTTCTGTTCCTCCAAGGCCCATTTGTTAGTGTGTGCTATAAGGTACACCTTATATTAGCAATTATTTCCTTGACTAATCCTCAGAAAGGGTAGAAAATTACTTAAAAATTAGCGACCTTAAATTTGCCCCTCCAATTGCATTCTGTATGACATTTTAGTCTAGTACTATATTTATATCCTCTTTTTGATTTTAAGTTTCTTTGCTATATAGTATTTTAAGTTTAATCAAAAGTCAACTTAGAAAGGCCATTCTGCCTAAGGGATATTTTTCCATTAAGTATTTGACATATTGGTGGCCTTGAGGGATTATTGGTTTTTGAAGAAATATTAGCAGCTGGAAATTTGCATTTTAATACAGTTCTCCTCAACTACTCAAGCAATTTTATTTTTAAGACCTGTGACAGGCTTCAAAGCCTTAGTTCTAAAGCAATCTTGCCAAGTAGTAGCTAACATAATTTTACTACAAATGATTAAATTTCCTAATAGGTTTTCCTTTGCAAAATCTTGTTTGAGGTGTCTGTGAAATCAATACCAAAACTTTGAGATTTGTACTAGAACTAGCATTGATAATTTGTCTGAACTAGAGAGAACTGGAAAAGAACTCCACTCTGAATTCTCCCACCTGAAGAAAAAGAAAAGTGAAAACTAAACCAAATCATGACATAAGTTCACTAACTCTAAGGATGATGATGACCTGTGTAAAATTGGTAATCTTGATCAGTGTTTTTTAAAATTATGGCTATAAAAATAGGATCTTATATGTTGTTTGATGGTATCTGAGGCTTTAAAGTGAATCAGACGCAGGAAAAAGCATTTACAGTAAAATCAGAACAGACTGTGCACTATGGAAGTGCTGATACCAACACTATGCATGTGATGTCTGCTCCAACTGCCATTCAAGAGAAAATGTCCATTGACTTCATGTGTTTTGTGTCAACATAACAAAGAATTTATGAGCCAGTGACAGTTTTGAAAATGGGCTAGGCTGAGATAATCTTTCCTGACATGTTAGCATTGCTTATTTAAATTAAGCAGACACTGTTTCATCAAATGATCATACTAATCATACATTAGAGTATGATAGATTGGGGCTTTAGTTTTTTGTTTGGGTTTTTTGTTGTTGTGTTTTTTTGTTTTGGTTTTTTTTTTTTTGTTTGGTTGGTTTTGGTTTTGTTTGGGTTTTTTTGTTTGTTTGTTTGTTTTGTTTTGTTTTGTTTTTCTTTTTGTTTTTTTTTTTTAATGAAATTGCACAGCAAAGTTTAAAAGATATAAGAGTTTAGATAAATCTTTACATTGTAGAATATAAGTAAGCCAGAACAGGCTGTAGTTCTTGAAGAGGGAAAAATGGCACTAGCTAGGGAAAAAACATTGTCCAACTTCTCCATACATCATCAAGTCAAATGCAACAATTATATTCTATTAAATCCTTTCAGAGGAAAATATGATGTGATTTCCCTGTCAGAAAAAGAACCTGAACCCATAAATCTGATGAAAAGCCCTGATAACTGTTGGGACCTTTTAAATTTAGCTTAAGATACCTCAGATTAAGTCTGAGATGTATT
Organism: Sitta carolinensis; assembly: GCA_032173965.1. Taxonomy (NCBI): domain Eukaryota; kingdom Metazoa; phylum Chordata; class Aves; order Passeriformes; family Sittidae; genus Sitta; species Sitta carolinensis. Next base: position 26,292,581 of record CM063284.1, read on the forward strand.
ATTAGAATCCAAAGTATTTTAAACAAAGACAGTAATATTTCTGCTTACTTTAGCAGTTTCTATAGAAAAGACTTTTACTTAGGACATCAGTGTGGCTGACACATCATCTCATTACAACTGAAAGTCTCATTGCAACTGATAGCCTATCCACTGGTTGTTGTGTTGTATTCAGTAGTTTCACATATGAACATGGAAGAGCTTCACAGAATATCAGCATAGAAATTCTACTGAACATTATGGATAAAAAACAAAACTCCAACCAGAATAAGTTTTCAAATCAGAGCCTCATTAAGTTTGACTTTAGTTCATAAGTAAGAAGATTTAAGTTTTTAAAAGAATACATTTAAGTGTGTTTGTCTTTTGGTTTCTGAATTTTGTCAATTGTTGTATGAAAAAAACTATTAATATAAATTGTCTGTCCTTTAGTTTGAAGCCATTTTCCCTGTCCTGTCACCACAGACTGTGCTAAAAAGTTTGTCCCTATATTTCTTATGGGTTTCCTTCAAGTACTGAAAGACTGCAATAAGATCTCTTAAGCCCTGTCTTCTGCTGGCTGAACAATCCCTATTTTCTCAGCCTTTCCTATTAGGAGAATTGCTCCATCCCTCTGCTCATCTTGTTGGCTTCCTCTGGAGTTGCTCTGACAGATCCATGTCCTTCCTGTGCTGGGCCCCCAGGCTGGGTGCTATGTTCCAGGCAGTGTGTCTCTCACCAGAGCAGGGCAGAGGGGCAAAATCTCCCTTGCCCTGCTGGCTGCACTGCTTTGGATACAGCCCAGGACATGTTTGGATTTCTGCTCTACAAGTGCACATTGCTGAGTCATGTCCAACCTTTCATCCACCAGCACTCCAAGGTCCTGCTGGGCAGGGCTGCTCTCAGTGCCATCATACCCCACTGGTATTGGTAATGGGGACTGTCCTGACCCAAGTGCAGGACCTTGCACTTGGCTTTCTTTGTCCTCTTGAGTTCCCATGGGCCTGTCCTGGTCCATTTGGGTGGCAGCCCATCCTTCAGGGCTCTCGACACCGATCAACCCGCTTGCCTTCCACACTACAAAGCCTGAAGAATCTTCCAGAACAGTGTGCAAACCTACAGATTAATCTTGTGTTGAGTGCATCTCATCACAGCTCCTGGTTGTGACATCTTTTGCCAGTTGCCATCTTCTACTTTGCATTTATACTGAACGGCTATAGTGAGGTGAAGAAACAAATCAGGAAATAATTCTTAGATGTGTAAAATTCTTTGAATCCTGTTGGTCTGATATAATGATATTCCTCAGTAGAATTGAAGGAACATTTACTTTACAGAGTTCCTCAGATAAAGGCTGAAATTGGGTTCCTCAGAGGGGTGGATGTGGTTTATTGTAGAAATAATCTGCCTTAAACCTGTTCATCAAGTCTTTTCTTTCAGATGTCCTCAAATTTTTTTTATGTCTGAACAAAAATATTTTCTGGGTTTTTTTTAATACAGATGTTTCTATTTCAATATCAATTTTTTCAAACTATAACAAGTCAAACTGTGATGAAGCTGGTTTATCCTTAGGTTTCCATCATGTCTTTTGGATTCCATAGGCTAATTTACAGCGGCTAAATGATAAGATTCATAAATGTTTATTTGTCTCAGTTTGAAGTGAATTTTCTCCTCTCACTTTTATTTTTATTTCAAATCCAATTACACTATCATTATTAAGACCAAGATCAGAAAATAGCTCTCTTGATTATAAAGTCAAAAATTGCTCTGCAGTCTCTATGGAAATGAGAAATCTTAGGATATTTGGAAAAATCTCATCCAAATAGATAAAAAAAATTTAAATGTTTAAAGAACAATCCATTTGACATAATGACCTATAAAATAGTGTTAAAAAAGAAATATGATTGTTTACACTACCCTGGGCTCATTAAAAATCCTCATTGATGCAATCTGAGTTCATATATGTGGGATGCAGTTGTACTTTGAAAGCTATGTGTATATCCCTTTGGTATATCTCCTAAAAATGGAAAAATTTCAATGTACCAGTAACTGAATACATCCCAAACCCCAAAATTTCTTTTTAAACTGGTAATCCTGTAACAAAATATGAATTTTTGTCTGGCTTGATAAGACCTGTGTGTTGATTTGAACACCTCAGGCAAATAAGATTCACATGTAAGAATATGATTACTGCAAGAGGTCCTAACTTTATTAACTTAATTAACATAATGATAACTGGGGAGATGCAAAACAGCTATTTCACCCAATATCACTACCTAACAGGAGTGCTCCACAGTGCTTTTACCTAGAATATATCAATCAAGTTAATAATAAAACAGCATTCTTCATTTACATTTCCTGGCAGCTGACAGTCAAATCCTTTCCCCTTTTTCTTCTCGAGTCAGGGATCAAGGTGAAGTGTCTCAGTCTATGCTTTAAATTTTCCTGTGTGCTGGGGCAGATAACCACTAACTTGGAAAACCTGAAAATATCAGAATTTTTTCCCTTGCATCACCTTGGGCCTTGTAGTATGAGGTCATAGGTTTCAAACCAGCAGAAACTCCAAACCCCCATATATTCTGAAACATTTGTCACTATAAACTCTGAACCTCCTGAGTTTCTTGGGTATGTGAAACATGAGAAAATTAACATTGCAGAAAACCATCTTCGAGATACAACAGAAGACAAACTATGCACAATATATCGTTCTCTCAAATTCAGGAATTAAGACTGGCTATAATTTTAAGATGTAGAAAGAACTAGACAACAAGAAAATTTGCTTAGCAAAAGCTAAAAGTTAATGCTGATATTGAGTCCTTATAATGTTTTAGTTCGCACAGCTACATTTGAAGTATCTTTTATCACTAACGCTAGGCTATTTATTTTTCTTCTGTTAAGGAAGACCTTTGTAATGTACTATGACAAATTTTAGTAGTCTGAAAAGGCCAGGAACTAAGAAACAGAGCTTATAAAAATAATCCTAGAAGTTGAGAAATTTTCCATAGAAAATACTGAGGTACTGGAAGGGAACTAGCCACATGAATGTAGAGAATTTTTATTTTTCTTTAAATCAGGGAAGATTTCTCTTATTCAGCATTTAATTTCTGTCAAAAATAGAAAAAACCCCAAAACCCAGTCCTGTAATTGCAAACAGATAGCCGTGGACTGATAGTATGAAAAAAGACTTTACATTTTTGCCCTGACTCATTTGAAATAAATGTCTTGAACTTGCAATTCTTATCTCTCATGGGAGCTACTGCCTCTTCTGAACAGATGCTCTCTATTTTTTCAAATAAAACCCTTCAGAAGTCTCAGTTTTGGCTTGATGCAGACTTACCATAGGCTAAGAAAATAATTTCCTACACAGTTCTTTGGTGTTTATACTTTTGAGTAATATTTGTCAGTATGTTTCCTTAAAAGCTAGCTAATATTTGCAAACTTCTTGCTTAGCAAGTCAAAATTCCTAGAGTAATTTAGAATATTGTTGAATTTCAAACCAAATGTCACAGGCCTAAGAGAATAAAACATGTTCTGAAAATACAAATAAGGATTTGGTTTTCCATACACAGCAGATAAAGTGGTTTTCTCTAGGAGAGTTTAACACTTTCTCTTGCAATTGTCCATATTTTTGTCATCTTTGCCCATGGCCACTGTAGCCATGTTCTCTCATCTAATATGTTTGTGCTGGGTCTGATGTTCATGTGATCCTGCTGAAAAAACTAAACAAGGTTAGTTAAGAAAATCAAACCAGCAGTGAAAAAAAAAAAAAAAAAGCCAAAAAACCCCAACTATTTATATGTAACTGTCTCCTTTCTTTAACTAAAAGGGTTTAATATGAATTCCTTGAACTTGGCTGGCATGGCAAGGTTTTGGTAGCAGGGCGAGCTACAGGGCTGGCTTCTGTGAGAAGCTGCCAGGAGCTTCTCTAACATCCAATGGAGACAAAGCCATCCAGATCTAAGATGATTCCAGATGATGCCAGATCAGAGATTCCCCTGAAGCCCTTGGAAAAGGAAATGGGGAGGCAGGCTGTCCCCTGGCATCCTAGGATGGTCCACAATAGAGCAGAAGTCAACTTGCAGCCCGTGCAGGACTCCGTGCAGAGCAGGGAGGTGCATCCCGAGGAGGCTGTGACCCCACAGGAAGCCTGGACTGTGCAAGCTCCTGACAGGGCCTATGAAGCCATGGAGTCAGAGGAGATGCTGGAGCAGATTTGCTGGCAGGACTTGTGACCCTGTGGGGTCTCCCACTGCAGCAGTGAAAGAAGAACTGCTGCCTATGGGAAGAACTCATGTGAGAGAAGCTCCTGTAGAACCTCACACTGGAGCAGAACAGTGTGAGTAGTGCTACCCGAGGAGGAAAGAGCAGAAGCAAAAATGTGTGATGAACTGACTGCAGGCCCCATTCTCTAATCTCTGTGCCACTGGGGGAAGAAGGTAGAGAAAATTTGGAGTAAAGTTGAGCCCAGGAAGAAGGCAGGAGTAAGGGGAAGGTGTTTTAAGATTTATGTTTTGTTTTCTCATTAATTTATTCTGATTTTGATGGATAAATTTAAATATTTAATTTCCTGAAGTTGTCTGGTTTTCCCATGATGGTAAGTGCTGAGTTAATCATCCTGTCCTTATTTTGATCCATGAGGTTTTCCTTATATTTTATCTCCCCTACCCAGCTGAGAAGGGAGTGGTAGAACAGCTTTGTGGGCACCCAATATCCAGCCAGGGTCAAGCTGCTACAGTCATACATTGGAATAATATAGATAATTTACACAATATGGTTATGAATTTTCTTCAAGATTTGCTGTGCAAGTTTAAGATCATTTTGCCTTCTAAAATAAGAGTCAGTTTCCTGAGCTATCTGCTTTGTCTTGTGCTATCTTGTTCTGCATTTAGTATAATTTACTGCACTTGCTCTATGACTGAAATGAATCATTTAATTCACATAAGCTCTTGGATTTGTTCAGCCATTTATGCCTTGCCTTGAGTTGAGGACAATATAGGCTTAGAAATATAAGGCAAAAAATTCATTTTCTCATAAATAATAAATTCTTTGGTCTTTTAAATAAGAATTTTTCTTACTATAAGTTTTTATCATCGCTTTTAACATCATTTTTGGCACTCATCACCTTAGACATTTTATTTTACATTCATCAAAAATACCATTGCCTTCAGACTCCACATTGTCTCAGTGTATAAAATGCAGTTACATTTTCATTGGGTGCAAATACCTGTATCTTTAAGATTAATACCATGAAAGCACACTATAATTAAAAATATTGAAATTAATCCAGTTAAAAACCGTGATTATTCTTAATTTTTTGATACTGCACAAATTATATTCTAGAGTGCTCAAACTTGCATTTCTTTATTTGTGAGTTTACCTTCTCAATGCTCTCTTGTTTTGAGGACACTGGAACTTGTTGGGAGCCATTATTGTGATTCATGTAAGACTTTTATTTTAAATTCAGGTAATTTGCAGTAAATAAATATTCTATACATAATTTCGCAATCTGTAAACTGAAGGATATGAAGCTTCCCAGAAATTTTAGTAGAGGTATGTGATGTCAGTTCTGACAACCAAACATAATTAAGCAAGTGACGTTGCTGATGCTGCACTTTATGACCAAGATGAACTACATAAAATTAGAGCTCTCTTTCTAGGGAGTTTACTAGAACTCTTCTCTGTACAAGGAAACCAATAAAAATCACTCTGCCTTGATTTTCAACATCTCAAATGGCATGTTTTAAAATTACCCGAAGAAGTTTGAAGTATATCTGAAAACTTAACATTCGTTTTCTAGGATGACCCTGCTTGAGAAGAGAGGTTGGACCAGATGACCCCCTATGAGTGTGACCCATTCTGTGATTCTTCTAGATTCTTCAGTTGCTTCCAAAATGTCCTAATGCCCTTGGTGAGAAGGAAGAAGGAATGTACATTCTACCAATTCTTTGTTCCATAATGATTCAAAATTAACAACCACTACATGTAGTTAGAGGCTGGCTACTTTACAGAGTGTACTTATTAGGAAGTCATACTTGGATGATTGTGGATGTTAGCTTTTAAAACAAACCCTTAATGTTATTCATTCTTATGAACATATTGCTGTCTGTAATAAAAATATGAAGATTTAGAGGAAAAAGACACAGGTAGAAAAAAGAGGTATCTTCAGTAGACATTTGTAAGACATTCTGTGAGTAAAAGAAGATGCATAATTTACTGCAGCCTTAGGGAAGCTATAAATTATATTCAGACAAATCACTATTTGTTCTATTATTGTAGTGAAAAATTCTCCTAGCAACTACCGTGCCTTACTGTATCTGTTAGTTGATATACAAAACATATTTTCTTAAAGGAATGTATACAAATAGATGACAAAGATCTTTATCTTTTCTGGCAAAGCCCATAGGGTAAAATGCTTAATTTTCAGTTGAAAAAAAAAAAAAAGAAATCTTTTAGTTGCTCTAGGCTATTTGGATTAAACAGTAGAAAAGAAAGATGCAACGTGTCAGGAGAAAGAAAGGGCAAGAAAAGTGCTAAGACATCAAAGGAGGAGAAAACAAAATTCCTAGGAGAGAATTAAAATACAAAATACAGAAAAAAAAAATAAAAGTGATAATACAGCTATATAATATAAATTATTTGAATCATTAAATAGAAAAATAAGAGAATAAAAACCAGTACCAGCTAGACATACTATATATTTTGGAAAAAATTAATGGATATGATGAAGATGTGTTTGTGTGTGTTTGCTATGGGTCACCTGACTTGGAATGGAAAATTCCTACATCTGTGCTTGAAGTGTTAAAATGCAGAAACTACTATATTCATGAGGGACTTAACAATAACCATTTTGAAACCCATTAGGTAATGAAGACAGTAAAACATGAAAGTAGTTCCAAGAATACTGAGAAGACAGCTTTATGATCCAGAAAGTAGAAAATGCAACCAGAGGAGAAACTGTCCTGGATCTACTTCTTCAATAGGGAGGAACTAATTGAGAACGTGAGTATAATACAGAGCTACTTGCATTACTCACCACATGTATCTGATTGTAAGGAAGCTAATCCTTTTGAATGAAGAAACTGAATATGGCCCAGCAGAGAAGGAATATGAGACAGACAAGAAAATGTCTTTGCAAAACTATTACCCCTGCCTTGCAGTCCAGGGGAAAACAAATTGTACAGCCCTCTAGGAACACACAAAGAGTTGTGCTGCACAGCATTGATGCTTGACACATCACTGATGAACTGATACTAGAGGTCACTAATTATCTACTGAGTAGTTTCTCTCCTGAGCTGCTTTCCTCTTGCAGTTTGCAGCATCGTGTCACTATAGTAAAGTAAGTTGTCAGTGAGTTATGTGGAAGAAAAGTAGTCTCAGCAGAATGGAGCATAATGCAAGCTAATTTATCTGATTTTGTAATTTAAGATAATTTGTTTTTAAATTATGTCAGATAGAAATCTACATTACCTAGACTGCAAAACATAAATGTTTTGTGCTGTTGCTTGACCCTGAGAAAGATGTAGATGGGAACAGAATAACAGGAGTAGAGTCTGGAGCCTTCAAGATCCTCTGGGCAGTGTCTTATCCAAGAAGGTCTTGGATAGCAATGTTTCCAGTCTTCATTTGCTATTTAACTGAGTAGTCCTTATTCTGCCTGGTCTGTTTTCATCTACACAAAATTCAGCAGAGTCAGACTGAGCAAAAAAATAGTAGGGCCAGTTTATAACTTTCCAGTACCGAAAACAACGTTGAATTCATGCTCACCTATCTAACTTTCTGCAAAATACTCCAGGACCTTAAAGCAGAGCTTCTTCCCAGCCAATATCATTACAAGGTGATCTCCCTTCCCACACGTGGGCCTCATAATTTGTCCTTGCTATTTTCATCAGGCTCCTGTGGCCCATTCCTCCAGACTCTACAGGTCCCACTGGGTGGCTGCTCCGCTCTTGAGCCTGTTGACTGTCTTCAATTTGCTGTCATTTGTAAACTAGACACAACTTTTTTGCATGGGACTTACTCCAATATTCTTTTTTGAGTAAATTCTGTCTCTTTACACTTTTGTGTGAAGTGTCTATCTGAGGTCTCTTTAGCAGGCCTCCTTTTTAGAAACCTAAGAGCTTTCCTAGTAAAACACAACTGTGCTGTGTTTCAGTTCTTACCCCAAGTTATATCAGACACTTCAAGACTGGACTGAAGAAAGAATGCATATTCACAGGATGTAGATAGAGTGAAATATTAAGAAAACCTATTGTTTTCTATGGCTTTGCAATGGAAACCTCATGTAAATTCTATCACAGTTTCTTGCTTTAAATAACCTTGAATAATTTGCTGAACATTAAAGCTGTACTGCCACCTTATTTAAAATATGTAAACCCATGATGTTTTTGACCCTGACAAAAAATTGACCTCATTATTCAGTTGGTTTGGCCAGCTAATTTGGAAAAGCAAATCTGGCCAGAAAAAAAAAGTGAAAAAAATCAGCCATTTTTCACTTTTTGCCTCAAGCATGTAACTATGAATGATTCATGGCACTTCTTGCTCTGTGACAGATTCATTATTAAAAGTTTATTTAATTATCAATACTGTGCTCTGCTCTATTAAGAAAATCATATTTTATATTGACTGTTACTTGTGAATGAAGCTATCAGTGTCATTCAATCCACCTGGAATCCTGAACATCTGTTACATTAAGCTGATAGTGTTTGCTATTGACGTTTAATGCAATTTATTTTACAAGGACATATTGGCAGTTTCTCCGTGTGTTAAGAGAACTCTGTGGCGTAAGCTAGGATATATGATACTGTGTGTCCTGTTATGTTTGGAGTATATTTGAGGCTCAAAACCTGAGAAACACTGTACTGCAGTGCCCACTTCAGTAGTGCCAGTTCAATTTATTTCGTTGCTATTTTCATTGCAAATGTGTCAAGAAACATTATGATCTCAGCATGTAAATTATATGAGGACATACAAAATAAAGGGATTTGTAATCCACTGTTAATGTCAGTTGCTTTCAGTTTGCCTAAATACATTAAAAACATGATATTATGGATATTTTACAAACACTAACATTAGCATATATTAATGCATGTTTCTTTTTTTTTCTTCATTCCATTTCAGATTAATATCCATTAAACACCATTATCAGTATTTTATCTCTTTTGTACTGAAAATTGAATTCTGCATTAGAGAAGGTGGATAATGTTTAATAGGAAGATGAGAAATATTCTGAAACAGAAAAGTTTGGGGTTTTTTCTATTTACGATTGTTTGCATGCTCAAATTATATTTTCTGCTCATTTTCACTATTTGCAATAGTGTTTATCTTGGAAAATACTGGGGTGAATAATTGGCTTTTTCTAAACAAAGTTCTTTATTTAATTCAGAAGCTTTCTTTAAATGCATATGGTACAATTAGAAAAGGATGTGTTTATATTTATTTAAAATATATAAAACACAAGGAAAACAATTATCTTTTTTCTCACTTCAGTGGACTAGGTCTTATGCTGCTTTCAGTTGTCAAAGTACTCTCTATTAGAAGAAATTAATACTCTGTTTCCATGTCTAGCTAAAGTCTGTATCTTGCCATTAAGCATTTTTCTATCTCAAAGTTTACACATATAACTGTGATTTAGCAGGTGCTTTCATAAAGCTGATGCCCTTTAAGAGGTAAGAAATTGCAGGAGAGAAAGTATTTGCAATATTTTGAAATGTTTCTGTGTTTCAAGTATTCTGAGGTTTTTGGATTTTGTCTTGGGGTTTTGTCTGTGTGTGTTATGCATATGTTTTCTTTTTAAATTTATTTTTATTGTACTGACTTTGAAAAAACCTAACCCACTCTTGGAATAAGGACCAAATTAAAGACAGGAAAATGCAAGAATTTGTATTTAGTTATTGAATTAATTTGACTAGTTGGTAAAACATTAGTAATGGAACTGGCACAAACATAAGGTTTTATTTTCCATGCATGAGTAAGCCTAACAATGAATCAAGTGACTGTCTTTAAAGTATAAAGCATTGTTTACAAATAATGAACAATTAATATTGAAACATTAGAAACACATACGACTTTCTGTCTTGATCAGTAAAACCTTACTCAGTAAAAGTCAAGCCACAGGCTTTATAAGACTTTCTTCCCTGAACTCCTACTTTCATCTTCCTCTATTGGGATCTATTGAAGAAGGTGATTATCACTATAAGATATTGGAATCTTCAAAAATCTCCATTTTATGATACCTGCCTAGACTCAGTGGATGTGACACCTTTTCCCCCAATAACTATTTACTAAACCTATGACCAGTGATGATGAAAAAAAATCCCTTAGAAACGAACCACTTTGTGGAACTGTTATAATCTGGGTGAAAAGTTCTGAAACGTGCAGAAAGATTCTTTGGATCTATATATGGCATAAATCAAAAGTAGAGATTTAAGCCACAATAACAAGTAGCATAAAAAATAGAAGAATAAGATTTTGGAACTTTATTCCACGTCTTCTATAAAATAAATTAATACTGTGGTTCATGTCATGGCATTGAGACAGTGACTCTATATAAACCAGTCTACCATGTTCAACAAAAATTTTCAAGAAATTCTCATGATAGCTAGAATGAAAATATTTTCAGTTTGCTATCTCCCTCCGGACAAACTTTTGTGAATACAAGTGTTTGTGTACATGTAGTGAGAAAGTATTCCAGATTACTACACATTTTCACAAAATTTTGAGATCAAGCAATTAAGAACGTTATCATAAAGCATGAAGCATCAGACTAAGTAGCAACTCTAATGTATGTATTTTCCAGTTTGTCAATGCTTTAATACTATGTACAAATTTAAAGCAGAAAACAGAGGGCAAACATGTTACAAATACCACAAACTCTGTAGTTCTAGTTTTCACATGGTGTAACATAAACTAATCTGTAAGAAAATCATTGAATGATAGCAATTGGCACTGAAACATTGTATTTTAAAATAACTTCCTTCATTTCTCCCTCTAATAAAGAAATTTCTGTTAATTTGAAGATTCCGAGGTTGCCAATTCGCAACCAAACATCCATCAAATTGCCAAGAACCAAACCTCCACCAAGGTAATATCATATAAAACCAAACCATATCAGAACAATAACTGACAAACCTGTCCATTGGAACCAGCACAGTTACCACCATGTCTTCCTCCACTGTCCCAAAGAGAACATCAAAATTCATAGGCATCCTTCCAGTGGAACTTCTGTGCCCAATGTTACACATAAACTCTGCAGGTGAAGCAAAGCCAATCACTTTATGTCAAAATAGATGCACTTGGTCAGCTAAGACTGGGAGAAAATTTACAAATGGCTATTTCCCGATCTGTTAGTTCTCATGCTCATCAGAGAAATATAAAAAAGCTGCAAAGGTAAATCTTTCAATTAAAATTATAACTCTGACTAAGGTTTATGTACTTAATTGTGATATTGCTTGTCAAACATATTACAGTCTCTTTTCTTTCCTGGTACATGATTCTTTATTTTTAACTGGTTAACTAGCTTGTCCTTGCAGATGACTAAATATAATTGTTTTGCTTAAATTTGTTGTTTCAATTTTTTTTTTATTATTTTTTAAAATTTGTTGCTATTTTATTAAGAATCAGGATTATTTTTATTATTATATTATTTTATTATTTATTTTTATTATTTTTTAATTTTTATTATTTTTATTTACTTTTAAGTCTTTTATTTCCAGCTACTTTGTCTGATATACTTTCTTTTAAAATTCTTATGTGACATATATGTATTATATAGAGTTTTTACAGTACTGGAAGTTATTTTGTACCTCTAACAATTCAAAACTGAGAGAGAGATAACAAGAAGCATCTATTGGATGCTAGCCAGTAGACAATTTCTCAGAGTACTCTTGTAATATGAAAAAAGGTACCCAAGTCCCTGTTCTGAATTCAGAAGTAGTTTAACTTTAGGTCTTCCCCGATTTAAATATTTGATCCAATAAGTACATTTCTAACTGTATTTACATCATTTGTCTTTGTAATACTTTGAGGAGTTTAACAGAAGCCCAGTGTGGAAGAGGAAGAAATAACAGAAAGAAACAAATTCTTTGTTGTTATATTACTACCTGACTCAATAGATTTTTTCCCCCCACGCAGTTACTGGTCCTTGGAGCTGTTCAAAATGCATAGGTAGAAATGAAATGTAAAAATTTCCTGTCCAGAAATTTTAACTCATAGTAGCAGAGCCTCCACAAGACCCTGAAACTGGTGGGATGGATTGGAAGTGGGAGGAGACTCATCTGAGGATTGCCTATTCACACCTTACTGCAGTACATTGTTTTGGGATAGTGCACGCTTAAAAGTTCTTCTGGTTGCTCATTCAGAAGATTAGAAGATGGTAAAATTATGTTGCTTTTCTCCACAGGACACACTCTTTGCACAGCTCTTTTGTTTCTCAACTTTCCCTGAATAGTAACACTCCAGACCCAGTGTCTATCCTCAGTAGATTGTTTTATTTATTATCCATACTTCCGTGTCCTTCGAGATACTCTCATAGTCTTAACCCTTATATTTAGGGTTAAGACTTAGAACTATTCAGCCATAGTTCTTTTAAGAAAAAATGTTATAGACTTTAGGGCCTGGATTAACTGTATGCCCTCTGCCTGGTTCATAGTGCATTACAGGCTGAACTGTACACAGACTTCATCAAGTTTATCCTAATGCATTGAAGGAATTGTTCTTGAGGTTGAATTTACTTTATCTATTTTGACTGCTGCCAAGATAATTTTTTCCCTTTTCTTTTATATAACTTTTATATATCCTCAGTATTCTTAGCATGCATACTTGTAATTCCTTAAGTCTGATAACTTACCATAGTCCTGGTATTCTGTTAGGCCAGAAGACCAAACATCCTAGACACCTCATAGTTGGAGGTTGCAAAGCCCTGTGATATCTTGGGAAACCAAGGCCCCCTCTAGAACATAACCTGTAAACTATAGATTTGGTCCATCCAGGGGGGAATTCCTCAGATGGGGGAATATCATGTCATTCATCCAGGCCTCCCATTGGGGCATCCTTGTTACATATGTTATTTTATAAGCATATTTTAGCATTTTTATAAACTATATTTTATAAATTGTAATGTGATCTATCATGTGTGTGCATGGCGGTACATCCCATCTTGGTGAAGCAGTGCACCAATACAGATCCTTGTTAAAACACTGAGGTAAAAACCCCTTATCACTTAACCACTCTGGCTCTCCATTTCCTAAGACCAGGAAAAGGCATCGCTATCATGTGGGGAAAAGTTTTTTTTTCCCCATTGTACCATATTTTTTCTTCATGAGTTATTTGGAGGTTAAATGTGACCAAAAGGAGGGGAAAGCCCCTCCCTCAATTAATGAAGTATGTCTTGAAGTAAAGTACATTTCAAACTGACTCGTTTTAAAGATGTTGATTTTTTTTTTTCTGTGTGAACTTTTCCTCCTGGATAGATTTTGTCCAGTGTAACTCGTTATAGTCCACTGAGAGCACTAACTGTGTTTCAGAATAACTAGACTGTTAAGAAATATTCTCTAGAATTAGCCTGGGGAAAAAACTAAACAAACAAAAAACTGATAAATCTGTATCAGTATAAAACAAGGACATGAAAGTACATCCCCCAAAAATAGTTGAATCTTTTTCAAACTTTATGGCAACATTTAACTAGATCATGCATTTTTTTGATCAGATTTTAAGAAAAAACATAAGATTTTTCTGAAAATATTTAAATTCATCTTTAGGCAATATTTTCCCCACTGGCTTAGCATAAACAAAATGCTTATTTTTGTCTGCTGTAAATGAACAGTCTCCTTCTTTCTCTTCTTCCACATTAAAATTTTCTTCACAAATTGGTAGACTGGTGGCACCACAGGAACTTATTCCTTCAATTACTCTATGATACAAATATGCTTTACTAGAACAACCAACAGTGTTGTCTGCTGATTCAGCAGACCATGTAGGGTTAACTAAATGTTTTGCTTCAGTACATTTTATATTTATTAAACCTTCACTTATTGCACTGAGCCATTTTTGATGAATGTTGCTATTTATCTTTGATGGGTTGGCCGCAAGGTTCTCACAATTTTATGAAATATATTGCTGCTCAAGTTTGTTTGATCGATCAACTCCCAAATCAGATAGTTATGACAATTTACAATTAACTTTGATTTTTTACTTTAAAATCTAGTTGTACTGTTCTTTGTAATGGGTGGCTAATCTGTAAATTTACTGTCAAATTTGTTTGAATACTGATTTATTCATGATATTTTGGTAGAAATTAGGAACACAGTATATTACCAGGAAAAAAATACAGTGGCAAGTCTGTATCATTTTTGGGAAGCAACATTTTTGCTGTACTTTGTACAGAGAGGCATCACATATTGCACCTGCAAATTCTTATGATGAATTAAATCCTTGTGATGAACCAGTGAATTCTAATACATCTTTCTGGAGAAACCAAATAACAGATATAATCCAACAAACAACAGATAAATGATTTACAAATCTTATATAAGAAAACTTCTTTCAAAAATTTCAAAGTGACTGCAAGGTAGGAGGCCAGGAGCTAATGGCTGTGCCAAATTCTACTAGCCAGCTCCCAGAGTGAAGTTAGCCAAGTAACACAGTATGTCAAGCACGATTATAAATCTGATAATTTTAGGAGAGCTCATCAATATATTAGCAGTAGTATCTCAATTGCTTTCACTCTTTCAGGTTCTCTAACTGTGTCCCAACAACAGAAACTTTATGAAGCCTTCTTGCTTAGGTGTTTGAAGTTCAGCAGTATCCCAGCTACAAACTGATAACCTGCAGAGTTAAAAATTCATTAATTTCCAGAAAGAAAAGATCATTTAATATTTAAATTTAAAAAATTAAGAAACTTACTGCTCCTTGTGAAAATAAATGAAGATTTTTAATGGCAAGTAAAAATGGGTTAAAATTGATTGAAAAAAACATGAAGCAAAACAAAAACCTAATATCTTAAGACGCAAATTAATCTTTGCCAATTTACTTCAACAGGTCCTAGAGAACAAACTGGATAAGTGATACACACATATTTCTGCTAAGTATAAACTATCAGAGATATCTCAGAAATATTGTAGAAACAAACTGATAGTGACTATCAATGTCATTTTGTCAAAATCTAAGTTAGGTCTAAAATAATAGACATGATTTCTTCCCTCTTCTCCTTCCTTCCAAAACTAAAATCTTAGCCACCTTTTTTTAGTTTTTTTCAAAGATAAGATATTAAAATAATGAACAAATTGAAATTGTAATAAAGGAGAATACAAAGGTTTTGGGCAGGATCTCAGGAATCTGAAATAGGAAAAAAAATCAACTTATACATGTATTTTCCCAGATGGTTTTCATTTTTGCATGCAATCCATGGTCTTCTGGGCCTTTCATATCCTTTCTCTCAGCCTACGTGACTGATAACATTGTCCTAACTTGGTTCTTACTGTCTGTTTTAATGGTTTCAGTGTCAGTTAGCCAAGCAACTTCTAACTAAGGTATCACCAGAGCAATTTTGATGTTCTCATAACCAGTTGGATGGGTTTTTTTTTGTTTGTTTGTTTGTTTGGTTAGTTTGTTGATTTTGGGGTGGTTTATTTTGTGGTTTTTTTGCTTTTTGGTTTTTTTTTCTAGTTCAATAAGTGTTTGCTAGCATTGGTCAAAGGAAATATAGCCAACATCAGCGCAGTTCTCTTCTTTTAAGAGAGTCAGAGACTCTTATATTTTGTGGTCTTCATGCTCCTAAGGGGAAGAATACTTTTGGCTGGTAAATCTATTACCAAACTAATGAACACATTTATGTTAATCACATGTATTGCCAAGGCTTGAATAATGTATTGATTTCCTCTAGTCAAACTACTTATTTTTTCACTTCTCTCTCTTACCTACTCTCTTTCTCAGCTTATTTCATTGTTGCCCGTGCTGAATCTCATCTAATTCAGAGGTTCCTTGGAATGACAATGAGGTTACTGGTAAGGAGGAAGAATATTCAGTATGGGTATCTGGTTTGCACTGCAACTTAGGGTGAAATTTTGATGTCCAGTTCTGGTTTATGAAGTCTCTTTAAGCACAACATGTCTCATTTCTAGGTGATTCCTGTAGCGTGGGTAATATCTCAGGGGGGTTGCACAGTTACGTTGTACAGAGCAGGGAAATGATGTAAAATAGCGTGAGAAAGTACTTTAGAGTTGCTCCTGGCCTCTTAGTTGTGGGAAATGGTGTAAGACACAAATCCTCTGAAGTAGGTTCAAAATTTCTGACACCATGAAAAGACAGAATTTTTTTGTGTCTCTCATTTTCTTTGTCAGGGATTTCAGATAAATGTGCAGATAGGCAATAAGGATGCTCTAAGGGAAAGACTCATGAAGGGATTAGGCAGAGTCACCTGGGAAAGCATCTGACTTGTAAGAAAAGCCAAACTGAAAGTGAACACTACTGGCTGACAGAGGCAATTATTCTTTCAAGAGGTTTTTTTGTGACGAGTATTTTGTCAAGAGAACTCATATGTGTTGAGTAATGTGCAACTGTTGCAGTTTTATTTACAGTTATGACACCCACAGCCACCAATGTAGTGCATTTTAAAATATTATCCTGAATTCAACATGAGTCTATGAGTATTTGCATGTCTTATAAGCACTTGTAGCCATTATATTGGATAATTAAGTAGCATTCTAATTAGACAACCTTAATGAAGTGTTTCAGAGACAGAATACATTCATCCTCATTTTCTCTGGTGTTTAGGAAGCGCAAGCAAAATCCATTTGCACTATATTGTGTAGTATAAGCTGACTATCCTAAGTATATTTTGTTGTGAATCTGTATTTGTGTATAAATGCAGAAACCTTATCAAGACTAAGAATGCAATCAGTACTCCACTCTTGTATTACTTGTCTAAGCTTATGCTTTATGAGATAGATTTAATATTTTGAAATAAACCTAAGAGAAAAAGCTCTGGTAGCTGAAGGTTGCTATTCAGTTGAGGCTTTGATATTTCTGTTTTATCAATGAGGAGCATATGTATTCTGCTGATCACTCAACAGCTGAGACATTCCAACATGCTTACTATTCTTTAATTATTAAGGTTTAATAAAAAAATGTCAATTTCCAATACAATGCAAATAAAGGCTACTGCCAAGTTGGGGTAAGGTGATAACATACCAGAGATACACTTTAGAAAAGACAGGTTGTGTTCTTGATATTCTTACTTCTTGGGATGGTTGACAGGGAAACGTGACAATTGGTTTGAGTGACTTTTTGAGTGAGCAGGCTATTATTTTTCTTATGGCATCATGAGGGTAAGTGATTTCTCTTGTAACTGCAGGGCAGGTTTTGTGGAGATACATGACCCAAACCATTATAAGATGCAGTGAAGGGCATCAGCGAAGGGAATAGGAGCCTTTATTGTCAAAGTTGCACTGGATTACAGATGGCTGGATTAGAAGCTTTTTTTCTGATGCTGTACTTACAGATGATGGGCTTAGTTGCTGTGCAATGCATGAAGTGGAAAGACAGATTTGTTCTTTAGTATGGGACACTGAAAGTGATTACATCAGCCACAACAGTTGTGAATTGCTTCAAACTCCTGAAGGAGAAGGCAACACAAACTGTTACTGTATTTTCTATGAAGAAGAAAGTCAAAGAGTCAAGATTGAAGAACTATGGTGGATGATAGTAGAGTGTCATTGCTATTAACATATTTCATTAATTTCTTTCTCTACAGATTTATAATATTGTTAAATCTGTTTTCATAAAAGAGTTTTCTAAGGTGTAGCTGTTTGTTGTTGTTTTTTGACTAGTTCTAAATCCTCTAGTTAAATTCTAGTTATTTAAGATACTATTGCTATTTATGACTCCTGTTTATCACAACATCATTCTTTACCTTGCTAATTTTATTTTCAGTCTGGTCAAGTAATGTAATACTTTTTAGGATATTAAAAACATAGCACTGAACCTGTAAATAAGTCATTGCCTCCAAAAAAAAAAAAAAAGGAACAAAAGGAACACAGATGAAAACAATATGATAAAGCTCGTTGTCGAAATAAATTATGCCTTGGGAAAAAAAGTAATTTGCACAATTAGGTGATACAATAGAGTGTTCCATAATTAGGTGCAATACAAGTGTAACCATCCTTAATATCAATAGTATGCAAGCCTTTCAGACTTCATTAAAGAGTTCCATTGGAACATGTGAATAATAGGATTAATATAGCCATGGGCACTGCTGGGTCAGCTGGCAATAGATCAATCCACACCGTAGAGAATATTAAAAGGATTATAGATTAGCAATTAGATGGCTTTTTCATGAGCAAGAAATAGTTCCTCAAGCTTTGCCAAAGGTTAACAGAGATAGGATGTCGATTTTTCCAGTTTATAATCCAGTAAGAGCTATAAGGTAAGAGAAGTTATGGCATTTTCAGGATGGTAAGAATGATATGAGCAAAACATAACAAACGTTTTAAGATCAGTGGCATGGCTTCACAGAAGAACTGTTCTTAAATGAAATATAGAATATGAATATATACTATTATATATACTACATAATAACTACATGTCTAAGAAAAAAGACTTCAAGTGAACTGTCTAAGAGGTAAGAGACACTTTCAAAACCCTTTCTATAGGATTTTGTTTGAAAACTTTTGTTACATTTCAAAGAATACATAAATAAGTTCTCTAATTCTAACTCTACAAATCAATGTTGAGCATTACTAAGATTATACACCACCGGAATTCTAGTTTGACACTTACTTTTAGTTTGTCAATAATACAGATGTCTAAGAAATTTTTATAGCTTCCTGATGAAATACTGCATGGCAATATTGGTATGTTTTCAACTGCATAAAAAGAATATAGTATGTAGAATCAATATATATTGATCACACTGGGAGCTGAGTCTCAACATTTCCAAAAATCAGGTCACTTACTTGGATAACTCAGTAGGCTTTTATTTCATATGTCTAACTCTAAAAATATGGGCTTTTGTATAAAGAGAGACATAAATATATTTTAAAAGATGAAATGGACATTCAAATGGGAAATAAATCACGTATACCTGGAAATAAAAAAAAAAATAAATATTAGCAGCCAGTAATTTATTCAACAAACTCAAATATTTATGTCTGTTCATGAAGAAATTTTACTCCCTCATTATTCAGCTGCCTTGTTATCTTTGTGCTGAAATTTCGGGACAGAGGCTTGACTGTCAATATTTTGCTGAGTCTATTTCTTACTCTGTAAGAAATGCTGGTGAATTTGTTGAGATTAAAGGAAAGCAAAAAGCAATAAAAATTTTCTGAATAATGAATCTGCTGAACAACAAAGGGTAAGTTTTAAAAAGATGTTTTTTAAGAAGCAGAAATATTTGCAAATTATTGCAAAAAAAAAAGAGTAATTTACTGAAAACTATTTTATTTTTAAGAATTAATGGTTGTACAGCTTAAATGACATTAAGACTAATTAAAATACCTCTTAATAAATTAATAAAATCTGTCACAGCCACAAAACTTTTCATAAATTTTATGATACCACACTGCCTTCACTATAATAATAACCCTGTAGAGATGTGAGTTGGATGAAAGGGAGAACTAACTCTCCATTCTTAGTCTGCCCAAACCGGCAACTATGTTGGGACTGCAGCTACATCAGATACTTTTCTACATCTTTTATTGTTTTTAAATTACAAGAACTTTCTGGTGGAATCTGTCTCTCTGAATACCTGAAAAATTATGATGCAAACTCAGTCTCTAAATGCCTCTTTATTGTGCCCATTACATTATTGGTTCTAGGGTAAATGCATCAATTTTCTCTAGAGAAAAAACTTAAGGGATACAGGATTATATACAAGCTATGTAATGTAATATTTTTTCATGGTATTACTTTCTAATATCGAGCATATACAGTAATATTTGAATCTCAGTTAACCTCCATTTTTTTTCTAATTGCTCTTGGCATTCAGAAAAGCAAAAAAGACAATATTTGCTATTTTAAAAGTTTGAAGACTGCGTTTTTGACTGGAATCTGTATAATTACTACTTTGACTTTAGCTAAACTATAGGAGAAATTTTATAAAGTAGGGATTTCTAATTACAATTCTTTTCAATTTAGTTAAACTGTGACAGCTGCTCTGATTTTGACAGACAAGAAACAAAGCATTTGCATTGCAATGACAGCAATATCCATGACACTAATTGCAACTTTTGTTGGAAAATGTCAGGAATAACGTTTCAAATAGGATCTAAACATAAAGTTGGCTCTTCACTCATTTTACTTTGTAGCAGAATTCTGGGATATTAATATTATTTTTGTCTTAGTTAAACTGATCATTTTTGCAGCAACTACAGACAAGGAAATAGGTAGTAAACGTCAATGATCACTGAAACAGTCCAGTCAATCCACTGACTTTATAAAATGTTTGGCAGGCACTGCTCTTGAGTGACTGGAAGAATAATGTTATATGCCTAATTATATTCATGTTTAATACAGAAAACATAAGATGTTGCATTTATTTCTGGAAGTGAGGCATTTGCATTTTTTGTCAAAATCAAAAAGTGACAGCTGATAAAGGTGGAATTTTCAGAAGCTCACAGATAATGTAGGAACAGAAGGCCCGTTGTTTTTATTTTCTTGCACTGCATGCTTTTAAATTCGAGACTTTTTAGAGTGTTTAAATACTGTGAGAGTCTTATTTTCACTTTTTTTTTTTTTTTTTTTTTTTTTTTTTTTTTTTTTTTTTTTTTTTGCTTTTCAGCCTAGGTTTGAAATTTATAATCCAAAAATTAATTTTAATGTATTTAATTAATTTGATGCTTTTATAAACCTGACTGTGATTCTTACAGTTCCTTAGGTGCCTACATAGCCCATATAGACATGGCCTTCACAGAAAATCCTACCTGAAACATGCTTAAGTCTTCCCCAGAGGAAGGGAATGGCAAGGAAATATACCTCCCCATTCCCATTATTACTGTTCGGGGGATAACTGACAAATCCCCTAAGAGTCTGAGGAAATTATATTGTCCTATCTTTATAACGTTTTTCAACATGTATATAGTATATGCTTGCAAGAGAATGATGTTGGGAAAAAACATTCAGGAACTAGAGAATTTGCATAGTTGGAATACAGAGCATTTTCTCTTTGGGAAAGTTAAAGGTGGGGAAGGGAAGACAAGATTAAGTTTCTTAAATTATTACAGAGATAACTTTCACGTATGACCAATAATGAGTGCAGTGTCCTTAGCTGTGCTTTGGTGGGACTTCTGTTTGTATACCCCAGTACCTGAAACTGGCAAACCTGCCTACATGTGTCATTAAGTACTCTTCAAAGTCAGCCCTATGTTTTCTACCTTAAAATAATTCTGACATTATAACAGGTCACAGCATTAGCCTTTTTCCTGTACTACATGACATCTCGATATGCCCTGACTGAATCAGGTTTTTTGATTTATGTCTTATGTAATAAACTCAGATTGCCATAGCTGCTTATTGCTTATCTATCAATGCATTATATCTCCAGACCTCTGTCTGGTTTCATAATTGTCTTTCTTGTCAGCCCACACAAATGTCTTTTTAATGTCACCTTCTCACTTTGTATAAAGAGTTCAGACCCATAGAGATGAGCATGGGAAACTCCCTCTCAACCCTTTCTGTATCAAAGCAGCTGGCATGAAACTACCTCTCCCCACTCCTTTTTCAACATACAGCTTCTTCCCTGTTGAAACACAGTGTACTAATATTGAATAAAATCTAAATCCTTACACTCCAGTATCTTAATCCATATCACAGAAGCTGGGTAAACTGAAGTTTGCAATTGTGTTGATATATATAATTATATGAAGGAAATCCTCCTTGTTGGGGTTTGGGTTCACTTGTAGAATTTTTTTTTTTCTTTTTTCCCATAAGTTGCCAGGTAACTAATGTCTGAGTACTTAAGAGTAGTTAATAAAGACAAAAGAAGTGGCTGAGGTGGGGGGGGTCTTTTTTCGGGGGTATCCCGGAAATCCGGGAGGGGAGCGCGGGTCTGCCTCGCCGAGAGCCGGGCCACGGCGGAGTCCTGCTCTCTTTGCCCTTCGCTGTTTTTTCTTTGCTCCTGCTCCAAGTGTTTCTCCAGCACCCCGGAACTCTGCACCCCCTGTCCTGCCGGGACTCGTGCTGCAGCTCCAGCCACCGCCAGGGAGCTTCTGATCCATCTCCAACACCCGGAACTCTGCACCCCCTGTCCTGCCGGGACTCGTGCTGCAGCTCCGGCTGCCGCCGGGGAGCTTCTGATCCATCTCCAGCACCCCGAGACTCTGCATCCACAGCTGTTGGTGCCGGTAACTGCACCAACAGGGGGGGAGGGTGCCAGCGGCAGAGAAACGCTGTGACTGTTTCCCTGGTTCTATCTGTTGTTCATATCATAGTTATTGTTGTTCTGGTTTACCTTGCTAAACACAAGTAAAGAACTGTTATCCATATCCTCATATTTTTGTCTGAAAGCCCCCTTCGATACCTGTCTTCCAAACTAAGACACTCCTCCAATAAACTATCACTTTCCTTCTGTAGATAAGGATTTCTCACTGAGGCTGACTATGTTATATTTCCCATTCACTTGAGAACTTCACCTATGGGAGTTACAATGACTAGGAAATCTGTCCTTCTCAGAGTCCTTTTCCATTAACATTTCCTTCAGGAGAGGCTGCCCTTTGTGACAGTGTCCTACAAATCCCTGGCCTCTGTCTAGATCTCTTCACCTTCACATGACATCGTAAAGTCACTACTGTTACCATCATATTACTCAAGAAGTTTCTTGGATCAGGTGTCAGAAATTTGTAGTTATGTTAATAAATAAAGAGCAGTGATCTTGCTCTTGAAGTGTGAATAATCAAATTCAATTTCCTTTGGGTTTGGATTTAGCAGTTGTATTATATGATGTCTGCTAAGGTGAAAATGTGTACTGCAGCCTTTCTACAATTGTGAAGCCTGTAACAACTCTCAGATGAACCAAATCCCAGTGACCAGAAATAGTTGAACATCAAAACAGCCCTATGTCCTCCATCACAATTCATTGATGCTGTCTTTCTCTTCTGTCAGATATCTTAGAGGCTCTTACCTTCTGTCTACCTTTAGTGGGTGAGATTAACAAATAGATTTGAAAATCATTACTAAGGGCTCCCAAACCTCTGTGGAAGTGGGCACACCTGTATGGAACTCTGTTAAACAGCTCCTTATGATGTGTGAATTTCCTTGTTGTTTGTTAAGGCTTTTTTTCCCTTAACCTAACACCATTAGGTTATTGTTAGCACCTATTATTATAGACAGCTGTTTTCCCTTAATTTATGAACATGCTTATATTCTCACTGTTTATATTATAGAAAATATAAAATTAAAAGTTAAGGTTGTGTTATTCTGAACATAATTGCTAATGTTTATTCTTCTAAGTTATACATTCTTTTTTTCTTCATTTGCAGATGAAAGAGGATATAGTAATATGGATCTATCTGAATATTGATGTCTATTTCTAATGATAGTTATGGAGCAGTATGCAAACTCCATATGTCTACAGAAAAATCTGTGGCATAACTGTTTTAGTTGATACGATATCTGAGAGTATCTGTACAAAATAGCACAGAGAAACAGCTCACTTTTTCTATCTTTGTACTAAAAACTTTTTGAGAGCAAGATGTAGTTTCTATGCTTTCATGGAGATTCCTCCAGGAAAATGCAATTCCATAAAAGGTGCAAGAGAACATGATTGCATGTAGATTTAACGAATTTTTTTTCAAGTTGTAGGAGTTTAAGAAAATAATTTATTTTGAGGGTATGCACAAACATGGTTTCATATTAATTTCTTAATCAAAATAAATATTTTTTTATCATCAGGATAAAAAGAAACTTGGAAAACATTTTCCTAATGTTTATACCTACAACATATTTCCAAGCATAGCAGACCTGTGAAAAGTATGTGATTTTGTATTGTGCCCTTTACTGTTTAACTATTACAGGAGTGTATAGGGAGTGATATGTAATCTGTAACATCTAACTCTATAGTACCATGGTGTAAAATTATCTCGGGCCAGAGACAGCAAGTTTTGTATGAGTCGTTCTTAGAAATACATACAGTATTTTTCCTATGCTAAATGTCTTCCCCTTCAAATTACTATGGGAAAACTACATGAGATTTGCTGAGAACTCAGGGCCATTTATTGGTTTTGAATATCTTTTACCTAAAATGTGTAATGTGCTGTAGAATTTCGGCATCCAGGCAGGAAATGGCACTGTAAGCTCATAAGGGCTATGTCCATCACAGTCTGACTATATTCTTCTCAGAGTGAATAATTTCATGACCTGTTCAGCTGTTAAAAGGGTAATATTCAGATTCCTGATTATGATGAGAAATTGCCTCTGAACAGCCATCCTGGACAGTCTCATTAAACAAACAAGGTATACGACTTATGGGTCACAAATTTCTTGATTGATCCTGTTGCAGAATACTTATATAATTGATTGAACCTGTTCACCTTCAATTATAATATATCTTCTTTGGGAATTATTTCAGTTTATTCATAAGCTGAAAAAACCCAACTCTACCCCATATGGGAAAAAACCCAAACAAACAAACAAACACAAACCATAAGAAAGAAATGTCACAGTATTGCCGGAGGAAGTCTGTGGAGTAGTGGCTGTCCTTCTTGTCTCTAATGGCTCTAACTAAATGTTTCTACTCTTCTCTGTTTTTCAGGCAGACTGCAATGTGCTCTCTGTATGTGTCCTCTGTTCCATTGGCAGGTTGTATTTATTTCATCATAAGTTACAATTAAAAAAAAGCTCCATGAGTGGAAGTAAGAAAAGAAAGTAAAGATCTGGACATGTAAAAGGCCAGGGAAATAGCAAAGCACTGAATATTGAAAGGAACTGAAAGAGCAGAGTGCATATTATTGCTAGCAGTATAAAATGTATATGGTGAGAGCAGGTAATCATAGTCCTTACTTACTACTATAGGACTAAAAAATTTGGGTATTGTCTGTATGTTGAGGATATGCCTGGAACAAGACAGAATTTGCACTAGGGAATTCTCATTAGCTGCTAGAAACAAAAAAGATGGGGTATTGTGGGAAATTTCCAGCCTGCCTGAGCCACTCTGCAGGTCCTCTGGTGTGCCTGAGGGTGGAAGGGTTCAGAGAAGAGCAGGGCTACAGATGTGTGTGCTTGTGTCTGTGTGTGTGTCTCTGTGTGTCTAAGGCATTTTCTGTTGCGATTACAAGAACTGTGCTTTTCATCCTCCAGTCTTAACTGCCTTTGCTTCTCACCTGCTTGCTGGCCTTGTTAATAATCAATCACATTTTAGTCACTTAACCTTTGTTTGCCTGCTCCCTGCCTCTTTTGCTCTTTTGCATGTTGCAGTAGATGGCACGACTCCAGCTGTTTGTTGATTAACAAATGCGCACTGTTATGTGCTGCAGCCATTTTCACTTCTTCCCAGAGCCTTTTGCTGCAGCCACTTTAGCTGCTTCTTTGCATATTGATTGAACAGTGCTCGCATTGAGTATTGGCTGTCACAGACAATGTTCCTCACTTACCATTACTGCCCTTGTTTCTTTCTCCCTCATCACCATTCCTGTAAATACTGATGTTGATCCAGTTTCTCCTGCCCTTATATTTCTCCACCATCTGCCTCTTTGTTTCATTCTCATACTTGTAAATCAACCACATACAATCATTTCTTTTCTTTTTTGCTATTGCCTTTGAGAATGTTTCTTGTAATCACCATTGTGGCCAATCTCAGGAGTTCAGCATTCAGAAATCATGACTCAGCCTCCCTCTTCTCCGAGACCAGGTTACTGATCTAATACTGAAAAAACACTTTTTTTTTTTTTTTTTTTTCCCTTTATTTTCCCCAGAAAATAAATATAAGCATCTAGCCTTTTAAGGTGTGTAGGAAATCTAGGTAGTAATGTGAAGGTATTGTTTTCAATCCTTGGGAAAATGATATTGTTTTAAGAATAAGACTAAAAAAAATTAAAGCAGCTGCTATCACCAAAAAGCAAGATCCCTGTATCTGAAGACAAAAGACAGCTAAGATATGAATGAGATGAAGGAGAGAATGAAGGAGATGAAGGAGACAGGATGAAGGAGAGAAGAATGCACACACTGCCTGAAGTGGCAGGAGCCGATAATAAACATACCAACTCTATAAACCACTGGTCATTTAGTGGAATGCAACCTTGTGAGCAAGGAGGAAACAGTTTAAAGGAAAAAAGCAAACAAAGAAAAAACTATCCATCATATATCTGTCACTCTGGTTATCATATGTCTGCATGTAACATTGAGCTGAAGATCAATGGAGAGAGTGCAACATGAAAGCATGTTGGAAAATGTTAAGACACGGGAGAAGAATGAATCTTCCATCTTCCCCATATGGGGGGAAGAAAGAATCAACACCATTCTCCTCCTTGCAAAGAGAAAGAAATTCTGTCACCAACATTACTTGCTTTGCTTTGAATGAGTGACTGGACTAAATGACCTCCACTGGTCTCTCTCAATCTCATGTCTCTGAGGAAAACATATTTTTAGTAAAATTGTGAAATTATTTAAACCCGTTATCTGCTGATATTCTTCTTTTTGTTTTTTTTGTAGTTGTTTTTTAGTTCTATCTTCGAAGGTTTCATTGGCAATTTTCTGTCAAGATATTTTCTGGCAGGGTTGCTACATGGAAATATATTGTCAGTGTGGAGATAGGATACTTCTTGAACATTTTTGTTTCCAATTTAGGCATATCGCAAGTAAAGCTGTCCTTAACTGGAAATCTTAATTTTTAAATGCAATGAAGAAATTTTATTTTGGGACAACAATAACCACTTCAATAACAGTCTTGGAGCTTCCTATTTCTTTTCTCTCTGATGGTTTAAGTTCTATGTATGGGCTGCATTTCTCTTAATGTATCCCAGCCTCATCCTTGCCTCATTTCCAGGAATGTGCCAGAAACACTATAAACTTGGCCTATTATGAGAGATGTAATTTGGCAAAATAATCCAAAGTTTTAGAAGAAAATAAAATTTGGCATCCAAATCAAAATGCCTAGTAACTTTTTGCAAGCAGGTCTCAGATTGTAACATAAAAAAGATGGGGAAAGTGATAAAGATAGGGAAGGAAAGAAGAAATCCAGTAGAAGATGGGTTAGGGTAGCGGTTTAGCAAGGGCTGCTGAAGTCCCCAGCAGCAGGGCTGCTCTCTACAGCACCAGCTGTAAACAGCATGGAGGATTGGAGCAAGAATCAGGAAGCTTCCAAAAGCATTTATTGCCCCAAGAGGGTCAGGGGTCAAAGACCCCTGGACAGGGTGTGCAGGGGTTTTTACAGAGGGAGGGTCGCAGGGGCAGATACAAATCAACCACCGAGGGAGGGAGGAGCACAAGGCAGGGTTGACAGCGCATTCCAATGAGGGAGCACACGGGAGGGACATGGGCCACGTGGGCCAATGGGGCATCGAGGATATGGGGATTTCCAGAGGGGGGGAACAATCAGGGATTGGCCCAAGAAGGATTGACAAGGAAGGTACTGGAACAAGGGGCAGGGATACTGTGACAGACAGGGAAAGGGGCAGGAATAAAGGGCAGGGAATGCCATAGAAGGCAACTGTGGGTGGATACAACACAGGGACAAACCAGCTGGGGAAGAATATAGGGATACATAGGAACATAACGAACTAATACAAGGAATAAGGAACCAAAATAAATACACCACACCACCATCACTTCACTGTCTGTGCTTCACTTAGACAGCAAATTTGTGCCCTGCCCATGGCGTATGTGAAGATTTTTTTTAAAAAAATAATTTTTTTTAGGAAAAAATAATAAGCTGACATGTTAGTTTGAATTATTGTAAAAATATGTGCATTTCAACTTTAATTTCCTAAAAGCTTCTCCTGTGCATTGTGGTTGTGAAGATGAAATAGTTGATTCAAACATATCCTGTATATAATTATATAGAGAAAAATGTATATTTGTTCCTTTTAGTCAAAACTTGAACTTTAAATGCCTAAATAACCATGTTGAACACTTGAAATATTACTTCTATATTAAATGCTGCATTTTCTATTTCTAGCTCATGTTGTTTGCTTAATCTCACCTTGAACTCCTTGATATTCCTTGAGAGACTTCTTGTACTTAGACACTTTAAGTCTCTTCTCATTTCAGGTCCTTTCTTGACTGAGTGTCTTTGAGGTCACCTTGATGATTCTTGGACTTCTCTCTTCTTTCAACTGATGCTATAAATTACCCCTTTTGTTCTTATTCAAGTCACTCCATCTTGCCCTGTTCCTTACTCAATGACTCAGTTTGAATATTCTTATTTTGATAATACCTGTATTTTCTCCTGCTTGAGTAGTGTCCTACTCTTGAGAGTACTCTTATCCTCTTATTTGAAACTGAAATTCTTTACAATAAGTTTAGTTCGTGTACAATGCATTCTTAAATGGTCATATTTTACGAGGGAATATAGAAGACATAGAAGTGATATAGAAGACATAGCAGCAAACCAAGACAGTATCTGGTGCTTAGATTAATTCTATTGTGGATGCCAGTATTCCCAAGGGTGATAAGCCTTAGTGAAGGAGTCACATATATGAACGAAGGTTTCTTGATTCTTGGCCTTTGGTAATAATAATGTAGGAATCCAATGAAAAAACTTTAATTATAATTATGTAATGACTTGTTCTGTGTGGTATGTGCTAAACTACTGTAATATATACCAACACTTTGATATTCCCATGCACTGCTTTTGGGATCATTCCACAGCGGCACTGAATTTTCATATTTAATTTCATTTTCCTCAAACCTAACTGCTTTTCAGAGACTAACTGCAGCTCTGATAAATGTTCTTTCTAGACTAGTTAATATCTTAGGCTTATAAAAGGTATTTTAATAAAAAATGTAGCTTCCAGCTAGAGCCCAGATTTCAAAGGATAAGAACATCTAGTTTTCCATTTCTTTTTTTCTGAATTAGTCACTTTAGTTTAAAGACTTTTTTTCCAGTCTGATTAAGAAGAAAGACTGACAAATTGAACTTCAGATTTACTCTTTCACCAGACTGATACAAGAAGCAGGTAATGAGATCAACTCATTGTTAGTCACAAAGAAGTTTCTTTGAAATGAAACATGTCAGACATGCTTATTGCTTTAACAGTCTCAGAGACTGATACAAACAAAAGCAAGACACTTAGGCCTACGGTTTCTTCCACAGCTGCTAAAGAAATGAATGTGTATCCTCATAGCTTCTCAGAACTGCTACCAATCTGATATCAATTTGAATTCTTAAAACTGCATTTTTTAATAGCAATTTGCCAACTTTGCACTGTATTTTTTGTAAAGATACTGTGTTGGTGTAGAAATTTCATCTCTCTCCTCTCAACTAAATTAAACCTGAGCTATCATTTTTTCCAGAAGACTAATTGTTTTCTTTGTATTAAAATGTAGGAATAGCAAAAAAAAGACAAAAGAGTTGGGTTCAGTACCACCCCCTTCTCCCCTCAACCCTGTACAAACTCATGAGCCAATTGACTTTTCCTGTTAGCAGACAAGTTTTAACCATGTTAATAGAACATGCTCATTTACAAAAGAATCACAGAATCACAAAATTAATTAGGTTGGAAAAGACCTTTGAGATCATCAAGTCCAACCTATGACCTAACATCACCTTGTCGACTAGACTATGGCATTAAGTGCCACTTCCACTCTTTTTTTAAACACCTCCAGTGACTCCACCACCTTCCTGGGCAGCCTATTTTAGTGCCAAAGCATTCTTTCTGTGAAGAGTTTTTCCTAAACTAGCCCTTCTTAAACCTTGCCCTTCTCTGGACATCTTTGACTCTCAACATCCCTTCTTAATTGGGAGGCCCAGAACTAGATACAAATTTGCCCTTCAGCACTGGCCTGACAGATAAAGACTGTATTCCAAAATGAGGAGTTAAGTCACATTGTATGGCTTTCCCAAGTTCAATAAGACCCACCAACCTTGCTATGGGAGGAAAACTAGTGAGTTATACACAAAACAAATCAGGAGATAAGTGGTTATAGTGGGATGACCTAGTCAACTGGTGATATGGATGGTTAAGAAATTTTAAGAGCTCCTCCACTCAGCTTTCTTCTGCTACATATCCTTTAGTAATATAGGAAGATACAGAAGAATACCAGTAACTATTGGAGAGAAAGAGAAGATGGTTGTACTAATTTCTTTACTATGAACCATCCTGAGTAGAATCAGCACTCCTCTGTCACTTCCCCTTCCCCTTCTTCATCCACACATGAAAGACAATGTTCATAATTTGAAGAAAAATTTCAATTAAACCACAAAAACCTCCTATACACATGAGGAATAAAAATTATTAAATTTTGTTTGCAAAATATCTAATTTTACTAGCTCTTCTACCAAAGAATTTATTATCTCCATCAGCCCAGAATTCCTTTCTTGCCTAAAAGTTCCTTTTTCTTTCCTCTCCTGTCTCACCTGGCCCTGATTTCTGCCTCTCTCTTACTGAGAAACCTCATGCCACTCAGTAGTCACAGTTCTGTTTTTCAGCAGAGGAAACTATATCTCTCTTTTTGATTATACCAAACTCCCACCAAAAGAAAGTTAAGTTGCTCCTCTTTTTCAAGAATGCATAAAAATGCGAGACTTAACTGCAGCATGTCTGAGGAGACCTCAGAGAAGCAGGACATTTTTACTGTGTGCAGATTATAAGTACCATTCTGAAAAATAAAATTTGTTTTTGCAGTTGACTAAAATAGACTGAACATGAAGAGTCTGGGGAGCAAAGTTCTGGTAGTGTAATCAGTTGTGGAAGTTTTTGGGGTATCCTTTTGGGGATGAAAGTTGTTAATAAGCAATTCATCTTTACAATCATAGATGAATGAGACTATCTCATTTCGGTCCTCCAGTTGCTCTATTGATACACAATATATCAGTTTTGCTATGGGAATGAGTGATGATGCCCATTATGATAAAATCCACATCTGCTTTTCTCCTGCTGGGACACCCATGCAAATATAATTCCCAATGGCAGATATACAATTTCTTATTGTCCTCCCTTCCATTGTGAAACCACAGAAAGTCAGAGTGCAAGAGAAAATTTGAGTCAGCATTATTATAAAAATACCAATTTTTAAACATTTTTCTTTTTTAAAAAATCAATTTGAGTGTGATTTTATTTCCATTTTGATATGAAATAGTCTCTGTTTGGCCCTTGAGATTGGTTGATTTTTCTTTCTTGCGGTGTCTGTAACTTAAAACAAAACAAAACAAAACAATACCAGTTTGGAGTGAAAATCCACCAGCTGCAATAAAGATATGTCAGCCTAAGCATTTCCAGATCTCTCCGCAAAGTTTGTGTTCTAGATTTGTTGGCAGTTGGCTCAGCTTGCTGTTCCTCTGGGAAAGTATACATAATATGATGTAGCACCCAAGCATGATGTTTAAAATTGTTATGAGCAGCATAATCTGATAAAATTACACTGATAAAAGTACCATTTAACCATGTTGTATTATATGTCTATCAAGACATTAACTTTCAGGAAAGTTATTCTTTTTCTTTTCTCCTTCCCTTCCTTCCACACTTCATGTTTTGAGAAGGCTATAGGTAGTGCTATGTTTTATTGCTCTGTTAGAGTCGGGGTGTGTGAGAAGCTTTTCCTCCATTTCAAAAGATACAGAGAGATCCTCATTGACTGGCAGCAAACTCAGATTCCCTCTGGTATGCCACAGTGTGTGTGGCTTTTGCAGGCAGTGGTGCAACATCCCCCACAGTAAATAACTGCTTCCTTCCCAGCTGGGGAAGGAAGGAACAGCCTGAGTTTACATGTGGGAACTGACAAACAGTAGATGTTGTGTGTCTTTCCTATTTCCTTTATTGGTATTTAGGCCCTGGAAAACCATATTCTGCAGTACCACCAATCCCACCAGTAAGGGATGTGGGGAAAGGAAGCAAATAGACGTCCAGTTTCAATTCTCGCCTTGCCTGTTCCTTAGCACCACTGCAAGGAAAGCCCAGCCTGGACCTTCAGGTGTTTTCCCTTCACTCTGCACAGCTTCACAGATCCTCTGTCTCCTCAGAAGTCTAAGGCCTCAGCTGCTGGAACAAGGAGCACTATGCTCCCGGTAGACCGCTAGGTCCTGCAGAAACAAAACTGATTTTGTTTCTACATTGTTAAGAGAAGACTTCAGGGAACTCTGCCCTAATATACTGTCATTATTTTCAGAATGAAAACATTTTGCTGCCCTTTAAAATATTTGCATGGTACCAGTATAAAAATGAAGTTTCAGTGAATTGGAATGATTTTTCACATTTTCTTAGACATATTTTCCTTCATGCTTTTAATTAGGAAAAGCAACTAAAATCTGAAATGAAGTGTTCTTTCAGATAAAAACAAACAAAAAAAAAGAACATTCTGTTACATAAATTTTGGAACAAAAGGCTGCAGAAACTGAACCTTTCTAAGTTTATTTTCTGATGAGTCAGTATTTTCACATAAAATAACATTTCCCAGACAATTTCCTAAGGGGCTGTAGAGTCTTGTCTAGATTGTGGATATAACCTGTTCCTCAGTATTGCACTAGCCCTCAGTGTTATCCAAGTTTATCTGTAAAATTAGATGCTTGGAAAATATTTGAAGTTCTCTTCTAAAATATATACTGTATTTTGAAGTTTTTTCTGTATGGCAATGCATCTGCAGATGTTAATCTGTTCACTTTTCAACTTGGCAACCATAACTGTGAATATATGTTTAAACCAGAATAATTTAAATAATAGCAAAACCCCCTGCTTGCTCATTTTTAACACTGGAATGTTAGTAATGACACAAAACTGGCTTGCTGTGTTGCCCCTTTGTGCTGGAGGCCTGATAGGATGCCATGATGAGCTTACTCTTTTAAGCCTAAGGGCTTAACATTAGCAGCATATGACAATTTTCTTATCAGAGTCTGCTTTGCAAAGCACTCAGGGAGGAGGGAGTGGACTGTCATATGTGGAATGGTGTGGTAATTAAGCAACACTGTTCAAGCATGGAATGTGAAAAAACCCAAGGGCTTCGCTATTAGGCTTCGGTCATGATTGCAAAACATGCCAGTGCAAAGCTTTTTTGCCTTGCAATAAGGGACTTTTTATTTTTGAGAAAAAAAAAAAAGAAAGAAGCAGTTATTAAACTCAGCATGGAGACAATCTGAAACAGGATCTTCATCAATCAGATTAACTACTTTCCAAGATGAAAGTAGACGAGGCACAGTGTGAGCCTGAGAAGATATTTATCAAAACCCATATTAATAACCACTTTCAGCCTTCTCCTGACAGTTTCATCTTAGCTTCCATGTTTAACATTTGAGTATCATATGTTTTTGTCAGGATGAGGCTGCTAAGAGCATCAATTAATTAATTCCTCTGAAGTATGGTTTGGAAAGGTAATAAAGTAACATTCCCTAAGGCCAGAACCAGTAATGGTAAGCAGCATCCTGGTGCTGTGCAATTCGTTAGTTCAGAAAGAAATTAAAAGCACAGAATTATTTCCACTTTTAAAAGCAGAAAATATTCAACTTTATTTTAATAAAATTGCTGACAGGGATCCATTTTTTTAAGTAATATTTTCAAAGCTGATAAAAATTGTTGCTGCTTTTTGTTTGTTTTATTTTAATAGAAAAAATCCTAGAATGCCTCTAACAAAATAAAAGGCAGAAGAGATGACTGGAATATGTCTTAACACTGTTATTTATTTACTATCATTACTGTGATTTGCCTTGTTATTTGGGACTTACTGTTCTGTTCTGGAATTTTCACTCTGGGGTGAAAGAAGCCTGCTGACAATACAGAGAAATTAACCCTCTCTTTTTTTCTCCTAAAATTCTCACTGGGATTTTTAAGTATACAATAACTTGTCTGTCTTTCTCCCTGGTTAAAACCAGTGAGATTCCTGTTTCTTTAACTCTGTAAGAAAAGAGATGTTTTGCCTTGTAAGTAGTGGAAAAAAAGCAAAGAAAAAGAGCTGTTTGGTGACACGGGAAAACATCAAGATAGTGGTATTTTTTTTTTTTTTTAAACTGGAAGCAGATAGTTGTTGAACTTCGATACATTGCTTTAATCTTGTGAAATATATGCACTCTTTTACTCCCACATTCTTTTAGTCCCACCACAAACAAAGTAATGCATCTATGCAAAAAGATATATGCATGTAAGCTGTTGACAACAGCAGCTCTTTTACTGCTGCCTGTGGGAATGTCAGCCTGTTTAGTTAGTGTGTCCTAATGACTGCATGAACCAGATCAAAATATTCTGCTTGTTGTTTACTAAATAAATGTCTCCAAAAATTTTATATTAATGTATTTCAGTCTGATCTTGTCAGAGAATGAGATTCAGGTGTTCATACTTTACATCTTGTGTGTGAATTGTGTAAATGTGTGTCTATGAACCCTTTGCCAATCAATTCTCTTTTATTAGTAGTCCTTTGACCACTCAGTTTTGGGGTAGTTCTGAAGACATTTATGTTCATGGGAAGTAACTGCTTTGTCCTTCAGGACAGCTGGAGAGGCAGTCACTGCAAAATAGGCTGAGAATAAGAAACTTGGCAACAGGATGTTGATCTGATGTTCTCTCTTTCCCCCACTGGAACAGGTCAGAAAACCACCCCCAAACAACAAATGTTCTTGACATCCTAGAAAAACTATGTTGATTTATGTTCCTGTTCTACATCGTGGCTTCATCTGGACACCATCATTCAGGGATAACAGACCAAAAGAGACCGGAGCAGCATCATCTCCCTTCCCCAAGAGTGGAGGTTAGTAGCCTGCAGGCTACTCTCAACAGTGTCATCATTTCCAAAATCAATTTGTTTATAAAGAATATGGATGCTTTTGTTATAAATTTTTAGGTAATCAAATATCTATAGAACCCTCCCTGTATTATACATGGTGAAGGCATAAATTTGACCTCCTCTAACCTTCAAGAAAATGACACTTTTTCTCCTTCTGGGGAGGAATATCAATCTGCTTCATTGTTCACATTGGAGTGAAAATGGCTCAACTATCCCTTTACTCAATGAAAGAAGCAATGTCTTAGATCTTACATAATATGGAATAAAAAACCCCAAACCAATCAACACACAAACCAATTAACCATAATACCTATATTCAGCTGTAGTTTTTGCACATTCATTCTTACAGTGCATGGGGCCAGTCATCAATAATATCTGGAGATCCATTCTGTAGAGATCCTGTGTCACCATCCAGATAAACTCAAAATATTTTGCAGGATGTGCAAAGAACTTGCTAAGTTCTGACTCTAATAAACACCTGAGCAAAGCATTTAGCATTTGTAGCAGAAAACTCAGACTGGAAAAATCACCTCTGGTAAGTAGGGATCTGTGTCAATTCCCCTGGCCATGGCCAATCTTAGGAACTGCTTGTTCCTAGTGCTCTGAGAGTTCCAAAACGGCCTGTGTGGACTTAGATTGCTGATGTTCCTCAGCTTTTTTGTTGCCCTGGGAATGGGACTCCAGTAAATGCAAGAAAGGGGAGAGAAAAATTGGAAACAAAGTGAACAGAATGCAGAATTTTCTTATCGAAAATGTTTTGACTTACACAATAGATAAATTCCATTAGCTGTCTTCTGGCTATTGAATGTTTCTACTTGGTTCTCTTTCTTTATTAACTGATTTCGTGGAGGATTTATGCTTGATTGGTGAAAATGAAACAAATCTAAATTTTTTCACATATAATAAAAAAAAAAACTTTGAAATTTACATCTGGACTATGCTCGTATACAAGGCCAGGAGTGAGAGGCAGACAGAAAGGTGTTCTCTGGCCTTTCAGATGAACTGGTGTAAATCAGATTCAAAGTCCTGTGGAATTCCTCTTTGCACTTGTCCATGTATAAAATTGTTATTTTTGTGTTCAATCCTAAACATCTCCGCTGAAATATACAAGTCTGAAGTGGTTTGGTGCAAATTCTTTGCACCCTGATCTTTTCTAAATTATAAGGTAGCTGTCAGTGAATTAGGGAGCGTTTTCTATGTAACACATGGGGCCCTAAACTGTAGCGTGAGAAGAGTGTTTAGCAGCCAGCCAGAATCACCAGCTGAGGTCCTTTGATTTGCATTCAGAGGTTACAGAGCATACAGCTAGAGGGAGGATTATGGAATTGAAAGGTCTTAGGCACAGAAAGACTGAGTCTATAAGTGCAGTAAAGAAAACTGAGAAAAACTCAGGAAGCTGAGAGCTGAAACAAAACTATCTTGTCTTATGTTCTAATTTGTCTTCAGAGATTTAAAAGTTGATCTCTGCTAAACCCCATAGATTGTGGCTGAACCTTCTGAGTGTCAGAAGATCTGCTATTACTGTCTTCCCTGCTAGGGTGATTGTTGTTGCTGGATAAAGAAGGTGTACATCAAAGCAGAAGGATTAATGTGATTTAATACCACTATTCAGTCTGAAATTCTGCACATGGAATTGATTATTTTGGTGTTTACAACTGTGGAAACTTAACACTTGGAAATGCACAGCACTTTTTGGTTACATAGCTAAAGAAACACCATTAAACTAAGGGTACATCCACATGCTAAGCTGACCGAATGCTGTGTGACCATGCTGAAAACTAAATTTTAGTAGGTAGGATCTGTGAGGTGCTAAAGTGAGTATACTGCTTAAGATCAGTATAAAACACTGATGTTAAGACTTTACATCCTGACTACAGTTAACACCTCAAAGAGACTTGTAAAAAAATACCAGCCTACAATTTCTACTATAACATCCTGGGATTGAGAGACCTTTTTAACCAAATATTTCTTTTCATGAAGTTTTGTACTGTGTCCCAGGGTCACTGGGACAGGTCAAAAACTTGAACAAAAATCTTCTCTTTATTCTGCTTTCAAAACCTTTCCCTGTTTTTTGCTGACTATCAGTACCTTATGTTACTCCCAAAGCATGAAGAATGAAACTGAAGACCAACACAATGCTGTTAAACACACACAGGCAGAAAACTACAAAAAAGAAAAAAGATAAAATAAAGCACTTCTGCAAATGTCTTGCTACTATTGAGATGTTGAGGTTGTATGTGTATTACATGATGATACATGTGGGTAGCAGCAGTTTTACATAGTGGAGCCACAATACACAGGATACTGGTGGGTCTTTGTAGTCAATGACTATGACCTGACAGCTCCTAATTCCTGACCAAGATAATGAAGGCTATAATCCTTTAGAAGACCTGAATGGATTTATAGTGCATAGTTTTCAATCCGGTAGAAGTCCAGTGATATTCAGGATCTTTTGTGTAGCAATGTTTGTACCCCCTGCTAGCAGATAAATTTTAAAAGTTTGTGGTGATTTCAGTCCACATCCGGTTACATCAGGTGATTTCAGTTACACATCAAATCTGTGAAGCTCCTTTCTAAGCATTATCATTCTGTTTCAGAACCTTCTGACTGACAAAGAACGTCTTGCTGAGTTGAAATGGATGCTTCCTGGTAAACAGCTCTTCCCCAATACTGTTTAAAAGCCCAGGTTTTGAGCGAGTCACTCAGGGTGGCCCTACCTTCAATAAATATTGTACTGCCCTACTACCATATTAAAACACATATTTTTTATAAGCGAAGGCTTGGTAGGTTCAAGTTGTAGTCTTGCACAACTGGCCTATTGGTCTGTGTCTAAGTGACATCCAGAAAAACGTCTTCAATCTTTCCTGACATTTGCATGGAACTGTTTTCAGTGTTCATGTCCTTGAGCTGACTCTTAAGTAGAAGAGAGTTTGGGATAGCAAGACTGTCATTTTTGCTCATACAGGACTTTTTTGGCAGCTTTTCTTTCTACATGATCTTTTAAAATTACATTTCTGCCTTAATTTTTATTTTAGTTTTTATTTTTAATTTACTTCTTTCCATAATTTCACTACTCAAGACAGTCTATGTAATTCACCTGGCACCACTGTGTTCCTGTTCTGAGTTTAGGGGACAGAGTTAATTTTTTTCTCCATAGCCATGAGTGGGAGGTGCTATTGAGCCCTATGGAGGTGTCTGGATTTGTTATTCCACAGCAAGTACATCCCCCCTTTGGGCAGAAGGAAGGGAGGCTGCTTCTGGGAAAACAGGCATTGCTTCAGATGGAACAAAGTGTGGCAGGATGGGGAACCCTTTAACCATTGCTCTTTGTCTTGGGTCAAACTGCCTTGGGTCAGGCTGAGTTAGCACTTTTCATGTAAATCACCCTCTCTTTTGTACACTTGCTGTTATTAGTACTGTTGCTGCTACTGTTAATTTTTTTATCTCATTACTTTTTCCAGTAATATCTTCTTATCTCAACTTGTGATCCTTTTGTCTCCCACCAGAGCTGGAGAGGGTTTGTGGTTTTCTTTGTAGTGAGAGTACTAAGTTGGGGAATACCATTCTTAAGCCATGACAATTCCATGTCATGCCTCAAATAAAGATGAAACTGATGGGAGTCTGCAATTTTGTATCATGTAATTTTTAATAGCTTGATGTATCTTTTTTACTTCCCTATGGTTTTAAAAGCTCAAATGGAGTTTTTTTATCCATTTGCTTCTAGTTTGCACACTGACCTATGGCAGTTGTGCTTGTTCATAAGTGCATGCTCAGAATGACAAATGCCTTTTAAAATGACATATCTTATGGTCTGCACATGCAGGTTTCATATATTCAATTGTAAAACTACAAAGAATCTCCTTGATGCTATCTCAGACGGGAACTGAAGGTTATCCTATGTTTTTGGAGAAAAGATGTCCTTTTGTTTACTTTTACCAGTAAATAATGTATGCTCAGAGAGGAATAGAATTTTTTAAAATAAGGGACTTACAGAAATATTGCCAGTAATGAAAACAAAAATTTTTCTGTGATGTGCAGTGTAAAAGATCCATGTCCCCTACAATTCTGTAGAAAACCACTATTTTTTATTTCTGAACTTTTGAGAAAAACTCACAGATTATTCTTTCTGATTATTCTTTCAGATTATTCTTGTTATTGATTTGCCAGAATCAATAGCAAGAAATAAAATGGAATGTCCCAACTGGTCATTTGAAATTGTGTTCCTATGAGTTAAAGTATTGGAAATAGACTGAACTGTTTGACTGTATTTTTAGAGAAAAAGGTGTCTGTTAAACAAATTTTAAAGGTAGCAGGAGACCACTTCTGATATGTCCTGGCTGAAACCATTTCACCTAAAGGAATTAGCCCATGGTCCTTGGACCCAGAATTATAATGCCATCTGGCAGATATTATTTCAGCACCAAGTTCTTAATGAGAGAAGGTCGAGCCAAACATGGATTCAGGGTACAAAAGAATTTAATAATATTTTATTCATTATAGTGAACATTTGCATATACTTTATGAGAACAGTTATTGCAAGAAACTTTTCACCTTCTAGCATTCTTTAAAATATTTTGGCATGTAGATCTTTCTAAAAGACCCATAATGTTTTTATTTCTGATTTTTTTTCTAGAATTAGATTCTTGTACTCATCTATTTGGATTTGAATTTATGTTTAAAAAGTGCATTATTTTACACATAACTAAACATATTTGATAATCTAAGGTAAGTAATAGTTGAATTCTGAAGATCCAAAATTCTCATTTCTAATCAGTGTAGGTTAGAACAGTCAAATATTTGAAAATTTGAACCCTGAAGTCCAGTTTTCCCTTGTGTTACTGAATTGGGCATATTGCTATAAACAGACAAGGATAGTTTGATCAATAGGGATGCGTAGTTATTCATATTCACACACAAATCAAAGGCAGTATTCTGCTCAAACCTAGATGGCCAGCCAGTATAGCATTGCTAAGATACAGCAGGTCTTTTACACCATGTCACACAGGGAATGGTACTATTAGCAATATGTCTGCCTGCTCTCAACTTCTTAGCCAAAATAAAGGCTGAGGGCAGCCTTCAGTTCAATTTCAGCTGAAACAAAGAGATTTAAACAAAAAAAAAAAAAAAAAAAGTCATGCGCAGCCATATCGTGTACACTAATGTAGCTGTAAGTTTTTTTATTACCCACATAATGGAAAGGGTTTAGTTAAGATTCATCTTGCCTTGGTTACATGTAATGCATCTGGCCATATTTGAATTAATTGTATAAGTCAATGAAGATATAGCAAATACACTCAATGGCATCCAGAGAGCAGTTCATCTTGTCCTAAATTTGATCAGATGAATTGTTCTTTAAACTCTATTAAGTATATTGATTATGTCCCCAAGAATATAATGGATTTCAGACAGTGTCTGCTTTGGACAGGCTAGATGGTAGATATCTAGAGTAAGAATGTCATGCTCTCTGCTGCTGTTCTCTGCTATGAAATCTGGTGACTTAACAGCATTTCAATTTAAGACTAATATTCAGGTGACAAAAAATTTCATAGAGTAGAACTTTATATTGCAGCTCTGGCTGCCCAAATATCTAACAGCCTTGGAGGAAAAGAACTGATTTCTGTTTGCTCTTTTGGATTTGTGGAGAAGCCCACAAGATCCTTTTCTGTCCAAAATCTCATATAGTTGTTCAGGGTTGATGTTTATCCCCAAATCTGGAGGGACTGTGGCCGCTCTCTGAATGTTTGGTATGTGTCAGAACAAGCGTGTCAGAACTAACCATGCAACCAGTAGGTCACACACAGCTGCTTCATTGCCTTATATTGTGTCATCTTCATAAATTCTAAGCTTACAGAGCCCAAAGAAGTTACTGTAACCACCTAATAAATGAATCACGAAAAGGTTTCCAGACAAATTTCAGATAAGTTTCAGTTGCTAATCAATTTAATATTTTCCATGATTACAGACAATCTTAGCATATTTCAAGTTAGTCTGTCTAAGTACATGGCATAAAGAAAGCAGTATTTCTACTGTTTCTTTTAGCCTTAAATTTGCCTTGGTTTGCCTTCTCTTTACCCCCAGTTTCCCCTTTTCATATGTCTGTTCTGTTTGTATTCTAAATGAGCAATTCTGAGCGGGCTGATGGACCCCTGTGGAGCAGGCAAAATCACACCTGAGTCTTTAAGGTTTATTCATTTGTGCTCACAACGAAGTGGGGTTGGTTGTGACAGCCTGAAGGAGATGAGGCAGTCATGTTCAGCTATCTGCTTTTGATGAGAAGATATGAGAAGGGAGTATTGGTAATAAGGACATATAAAGAAATCAGCTTCCAATAGTGGTGGTGATTCATGGGACAGAATGTGTGCAGAGATTGAGTCTAACAGCAGAAAAAAACAGTATGGAATGCAAGATATTGCAACCCATATTTATCATGAGAAGAGCTTTTGTGTGGTGTGAGTTTCCACTATTTTATCTGAATTAATAAACTGTGGAGGAAGGACATGAAAACATTCACTGACACGATGTTCCTCCTGTGTTAGAGGACAAAACAGTGGCGGTAATAACCCATCTTAAGACTGGGAATGAGTTCCAGAGTAAATCAGAGAAAAAAGGAACAACAAAGAAACAGCAGAAGCTTTTGGGAATTAAAATGAAAATACTTGGTAGAAGAGAAAGAAAACAGTGAGATTTTATTAACATGTGACAACATATCCTGTCAAAGTATACTGTATAGTTAACCTTTCTGTACCACTGGAAATTTATTCTGGTTGGCTAAATGTGAACCATTTAGCAAAGCTAAGAGATCAAATAACTTAACACTACCATTGAACACTACTTATAAACATCAAACTCAAAAAAACTTTAAAGTCTTTTCAAGTTTGTGATATTTTTCCCTTTTGTCACTATTCTCAAAATCTATGAATTTACATGTATTAACTAAATCTTGTCTAGTTGTTTGGTTTTGGTTTTTTTTTTTTTTTTTGGTGATTCTGCTTTAAAAACTCTTCTGTTGATTTTGACTTCATTAGTATTTTTGTGGTCTCTGCTGTCATAACCTGAGCAAAATTTGGGCATTCTCTGTGTATTTATATACCCCAAAATTGAATATCAGAGGTTCACATTAACATATTTTGGCAATAACTAACCAGTCTCATGAAACCATGGATAGGTACATTTTAGTTATACAAAATTGATTATTTTTTGCTTTTATTTGTTATTCATGACCTGCTAGAACTTCAGGCCGATGTGTAGCCCTTTGACTTTAGCTCATGAAGGCAGTTGTTTTAAGGTGTAATAAGTAGCATTTTCAAAATATTAAAAACCTCTGAGTACTGTATTTCCTATATGTACAAATACAATCTTTTCTATGTGAACTAAGTTTCAAAGCCATTATTCAATATTTTGATAGAAGAAGAATCTATAACTTTATATCTCTTCAGATTCTGACCTGTTTTTACTGTGGCTGTACAGGGCAGCAACAGCAGAGTGTGAGTACTATCCAGCATGGTCATGGGCTCTCCTAAAGTGTTATAATGATGTCTTCATGTAGTTAGCTGGCTTTCCATTCTCCAGCCAGTGAATCAGACATTACACATTCAAGCAGGATTACACATCTGGAGGTCTAGGCAATATTTACAAGGGATCAGGCTTATTTTCTTATAGCAGCTGTAACTGAGAGGATTACTAAAGCACTGAGTTGGTGTCAGAGACTAGGATTTATTCCTTACCACCTGTATCGTTTGGGGCAGTTCACTTAATCTCCCAATGCTTCAATTCTCTTCTCAGAAAAGGGGACAAAAATGTTTCCTACCTAACATATTTCAGACATATACACCAGAAAAAGAAACAATGAGGGGCAATTCTCTGTTAAGGGGCACTCAGGAGCCCATCTGCTGGTCTGACAGAGAGTCATGAGAAATGTGGTGCGTTCTGGGACATTAGGTCTGAGATGTTGTCAAGAGGGTGCTAAAGCTTTTCAACAGCACAGACTTCTGTCCATTGCTACCCTTTCATGTGGGAATAAATGACACTGCAATCTGGAACCTGGACGAAATCAAAGAAAATTACAAAGATCTGGATGCACAACCAAGGTATTAGTACCCAAGTTATTTTTTCTTGCATTTTACCAGTTAGAGAAAAGGGTGCAACCAGAAATAGACTTATTTGTCTATTACAAACTTCTGGCTTAGTGGCTGGTGCTGTCTTGAAGGTTTTGGCTTTTACAACAGGACATTCTATGATTATTATAGATTATCAGGGAGGAATGGGATAACTTGTCTAGACGAAGTAAAGGAATCTTTAGGATGTCCAACCTGATGATGGGTGCTTTCAATAGAAGGACTTAGAGGGCAGGGTTCAATGATTTGTTGTTTCTTTTAAGGGGATGTCAATGTAGAAGACCATAATGAGTTACGATGCCTCATTTTCTTAATCCGTAGGCTAGGACAGAAGAAGGAAAGGGGTAATAGAGGAGGAGGACAGAAGGTGAGAGCAGATAAGAAAGGATTATTCTCTGAGATCTGAGAAATCAGAAGTTCTGATAGGAACTGAGGGCTAGATGTGTCTGTGGGATTGTTTGGTGGATACACAGGACAGCGTAATCTCCCACAGTCCCTCCAGAGCTGAATGTCCAGAGCAACAATCAGCTACCATTCTAACAGCGGGAGAAGTAACAGAGACTACTCAGTATCTTGGCTTTCTGCTGTTCAATTACAGGGAGACATAGGTTGGACAATCAACTTTGTCACCTGCAGAGAGCTGTAACTTAGTGACCCCTGAACAAAACAAGGATAACTTGCCAGGTTTCCAGAATCTCCAAAGACAGAGATTTTACTGCTTCTCTGAGTATCCCATCTACAGCTTTATTATTGATGTTATTAAAAAAAAAAAGACAAAATGTCCTTACCTCAAAACTCTTTGGAAGACACAGAAGTGGGCATTAGTAGACTTGTCCCATACAGTCGGGATTTGTGACTTTCCAAATGCACATTCAGAGATTTCAGATTTACCTACTGGACATCTTGACTGTCTTGGTGTCAAAGTAGAATGAAACTCATAAATCGAGTATAAAAGGAAACCTGTCTCACTGAAAATTGGGTGAAATTCTCCTGTGTCTGATGTCACAATCATTTTTTATGAGGAACAATCTGTCACACTACAGAGAAAATGTAGATGCAAGAATTTCTGGGGTAACAGTAAGTTTATGGAAAGGAACTCTGTGCCTTTGACTTACTATAGTGTGAGAC
Source organism: Sitta carolinensis (assembly GCA_032173965.1). Classification (NCBI taxonomy): domain Eukaryota; kingdom Metazoa; phylum Chordata; class Aves; order Passeriformes; family Sittidae; genus Sitta; species Sitta carolinensis. The sequence continues at coordinate 26,336,635 of CM063284.1, forward strand.
TAAACTTTCTCTCACATAGAAAATATTCCTATAAATTGTGCAAGTAAACATGGAAGTTTACAGTAGAAAATAGCAAACAATTGAAGGTGGAAAATTGTGCTTACAGATATTACAGTTAAAAGTTAGTTGAACAAGTGGGCTCTATAGCAAAATCCTTTTTCCAAATTTTTTAAAGAAACTTTTCATTTATTTACAATAATATCATAACATGTCTTCTTTAGTTTTGTGTTGACCTCACCTGAGACAGGTATTGAAATATTTTGCTTATATACACCAAGCATTGATGCCTCTTAAAATTTATTAGATCCTGAAATTTATGACATACAGGGAAATACAAGAATTGTGAATGTGTGGCTTTGAAATTACCATCTTCTGAGTCGCCCTGCTCAGTGAAATGTCAGACTAGAAAAAAACCCCACTGAAATAATACATTCCCTTCTTACAATGTCCTCATTTTGGTTTTCCAATCTCAAAAATCAGAATCAAGGTAGTTTTAATATTAAAATAGTTTGCTATTTGGTTAAGTAGTTTGATTACATAATTAATGGAGTCGTTTTCTTTTAAATTGATTGGGTTTTATCTGATCTAATGTTACAAAGAAAGGAGATGGCCTAGTCCACTCAGCATTGTATGTTGGAGCAGATGATGGCTTTTTCCCCAGAATAATGGGTTAGGGGAAGAAAAAAGTTTTCAGAAGTTCATGTTTGTTCTCAAAGCTGTTTGTACATCTCATATATCAACAAAAAAGCAAAAAGCTTTTCTGAGTTAGTTCAGTCAAAATTTGGGTGATTTACTAATAGTCCTGCAAAGGGTCACATGGAATTTTTGATAGTTTTTTGGACTTACTAATGAATAATGTAAGAAAAGCATGCCCAAACTTTATTTCAAATACTTCTTGTTTTGTTGTCACAACTCCAATTTACTAGATATACAAAAAACAGAGTGGTTGGAATATGCTCTGGTTTTGAAGGAATTAGGTATAAAAATTTAATGCATGCTTTCTACTTTATTTATGAAATGAAACCTACACTAAGTGAAATCTTATTGACAGAACATGTACACATTAAAGGCTTATCACCAAGAGCTCTAAAGAATATTTCTATTTCTTTCATTTCTTTCATTTCTTTGTATTTCTGAGTATGTTTCCACTGCATTTATGAAGCAATATTTTATATCATAGGCTGTGGTATATGTAGTTTTGTACCAGTGCTTAAAGAGCTCAAATCCAATTAAACTGTAATGGACATGGTCATTGAATGTGATCTATAAAAACTAGAAATAAAAATTTGCAGTCAAGCCATATTTTGGTCATCAGGGGCAGGTAAATGAGTATTTTTGGATGAGACAAATCTCATAATATTAATATATTATAGAATATATATTTGACATTATGTATAATATGTATACACATGCACTAATATAATTGTTATAGATTATGGAATACAGAATGTTCAACATGAAATTCAGGTAACTGAATAAATACACTCAGACAATAGTAAACACCTGCAGAATAGAAGGAGCTAGACTGCTTTTGTAAGAACACTACACTTTATCTGTCATCTCTCCTTTCTCTGTGGAAGCTATAAGGCACCTGACAACCATGGTAAGGATCCAAAGAGAACAATGGAGGTGATGTTCAAGCATGCTTGAAGAAAATGGGCAATTACTTGGTTCCCTTGCATCTTACACACCTCATGTGGAGTTGGCTGGAAGAGTGGGGAATGTATGTTGTAGTACCAAAAGGAGTAGCAAGGACTAGTAGCAATAACGTGATATTTTCTGGAAGTCCTCTAATTCCAGTGAAGTCCTTGAGATGATGAACCTGTTTGAGCCACTTTCCAATGTAGAACTTTTTGTACCTTCAGCTTTAGGTATCCTCTCCAAACATTTCTTTGGAAAGGTGATTGAAAACTGAAGAAACTGACAACTCAAATTCTACTCACCATCAAGACATCTTCACATCTTCAGGTTCTAGGAATACTAAAAAACAAGTTCAAATTTAAATCAACTGAACAATCTTCTCTATTAGAGAGAAGGGCAAAGAGATGATAGGAATTTCTGGATGATAGGAATACACTGCAAGCTACATCTACAGTTAATCCATGTTTAATTCCTCTACTATTAAATAAGTTTTGTTTGGTCCTATAACTGTTCTTGATATTTGGTACCATGACTGTATGGTAGGCAACTGCAGACTAATATCCACATATCATTACTGTCCATATAAATTATTTAGCAGTAAAATATGTTCCCAGCAGTTTCTCAGGTCATTTAAAGTAAATTAATGAAGCAGATGTAACAAAGAAAATCATAAACCCAGTTAAGCTGACACATTGGCAACAAGACTGTCATTCGTCTGATTCACAGAGGTTTAGGACTAAAGGAATACTAAGACTGAATAATAAACGTGCATTATTTTAAAAGTAGAAAAACTTTCTCACTTCTGCCCTCAGCCTTTTTCCCTTTATTTTGATTTTCTTCTGCAGTTTATATACTTTATCTTTTAGAACAATTGGGCTCCAGTTCTCTGTTACATTATGACTTGCTCACAGACATTCAGCTGATAGGTGACCTAGAATTTCTTGAGTGAAATAGCAGATTTATCTCTGCCACATTCAGGGACTATATGTGTTGCTAAGCTGGGGCAAAGGAGAGCTCGTAGAATAAATTTCATAGCAGACTATGACATTACAAACAGGCTTATGCATGTTTAAGTTGTTTGCAGGTCTCTTAAAATTTTGGCTGGCAGGCAGGTGTAAACTGCAGAAGGTGATAAATGCTTTCCTTTCATCGACTCTAAGTTGACTGCCCTTTGAGGCCACCAGCAAGCCAAGTCTGAAGACAAAACATTATTCAATCTCAGGAAATGATGATCTGCATTTCCAGTCGCAATCTGGTGGTTTCCTATACAACGACAACTAATTTGGAAAAGAATTTCTTAATGGAAATTCTGATGTCATGAGATTGTTTTTGAGGATTGCAGCAAGTGCAATAAGCATTGGTGTGAGCATTTCACTGCAATCCCAATATGGGACATGTGTATCCTGGACATGAAAGAATAACATCTACTTACTAATCCTAAAATGCATTCTTGAGTGTATATATAACAAAGATTTTGTTCTCACTGAGAATTTATCTCCTAAGAAAGCACTAGGTAGCAAGAGAGGAATCACAGCATATTCGCTGCTGTCTGAGAGAGCATAGACTTCTGACAAGTCTGACTTTGGTGACCACATTGTAACATTTTTCATCATATTGCTTACCTTTTTCCCCCCTTCATTTTAGAGAGATCTTTTTCTGCTTTTTTCAGTGTTGACATGATTGCCTAAGATCAGTTCCTTTATATTCACTGTTTGGTTAACAGTGAACAGAGTTTTACAGCCTTACCTCTTTTGTCAGGAAGTGTCTTGAAATCAGAAAGGACTTTTTTTGTTGGAGATTACCTTCTCTGTTGGTATTGAATAGGACAGCCACATTTCTAGTCTTCAAGAGCATGATGAAGCCAAAGGTCCACTGAAAATCCTCTTTTCATATGGGCAGGTCGTTAGGCCTACATATGTAAATAAAAAAACTAAAGCATAAGCTCCAATAGAATATTTTACTGACCTTAAGTGTTTCAGGAAAGATTTTGAAGGTCTTGAAGGGTTCATCAGTAGCCAGTAACTAGAGGTTGAAACTGATAAGCCATAGCTAGATTATTGATTTGCAGTCAATTTAAGTAGAATAGACCTTTATCTAGTAGAGACACTGTGGGAAACCTTAAGGGGAGGAAAGAGGGGAGGCAAGGGACTAACCATGGAGGTCAGAGATTTGGAATAACAGTAAGAAAAACGTGATGGGACTATGTGTGATAACACTCTCCAGACTGGGAGAGTTTAGGTAAAGTCTGGATTCAAGGCAGAAGCTAAACAGTGGGAATATAATGATATGATAATGCTAAACAACATTTAACCACTCTCAGATAGGGAGTAGTACTAATCAAACAGAATGAAAAAGCACACAACTGCAACCTGCTAAAGAGCATAGTTTATTCAGATATTGTCTGTTATGATTTTAAACTATTCAAACCTTTTTTGGACACATTGTTCTGTTTCCAATTTGTGTACAAGCCAGAGGTATTGGTACTCTTATGGAGCAAAGAAAACTGTGAATGAGTACAGTAGCTGACTGGGAGTGAAGGGAGTTTTAATGGTGTTTTGAGAGAGAGCTTGGTTGTTCATAATTACACAGTACTGACTCTGCTTATTGTCCAAATATTCTTGCATAAATTACTACAAGATCTTATCAGTGTAAGAAGAAGAGCAAATAGGAAAAACCTACATGCACATAATTGGATTGTGTATCTGCTTCTTGACATTTGTTATCATAAATAACAACAGGCTTTTGAAAAAAAAAAATATTTACAATATAATGGAGAAAATCAGTCTGTACATAGGTAGGCATCTTGTATAGTGGTATAGTGTCATATATCAGGCTTGATGTGATTTCAGTAGACTAAAGGCTTATTATTTATTTTCTGCTTCCTCTTTTGCATCCTAGTATAATTTTACCTTTAAATAATTTTCAGTCATAATTTATTGAGAGTCCTAATAATATTTTGCTCTTTCACACTGATTCTAACAAGGTTCTGACCTGAATCCTCATGTGTTCCACATCATTTCCTTCTGGAGATTACCAGGCTGAGTCAAAGAGTAAATGAGTTGTAAGGTCAAGAGTTTCTCACTGTGAGACAACTGCTGAATTCCTGGTAGCTATGATTGCATCTTTCTATTACACCTTAATCACTATTTGACAAATTTCAAACAGAGATTGATAAATTAATGTGACTTATTTTAATTAAGGCAATGTGTTGCTTCACTACATGAATATTAAAAATACACAGACCTCGCAAACAGTAAATATGTCTCAAAAGGATGGTAAAATGATAGAGCTCTAATCATGGGTGACTTCTACAGATATATCTTCTTTGATTTAAGAGAGGGTGCAAATCATTACCTCACAGCAACAGCAGAGGAAAAGTAGATTTGAAATTGATATTATTAAGTTTTCTGGGCTTTTTTTTTTAAACCTCTAAATAAGCCTTTTAAGCTTTTAGAAATAAGAATTTAAAAATCTCGGAGGAGAATTTAATGACTTCACAAATGTTACTATGAAATATATTTTAAAAGCAATAACTCCTGTTCTTTTTACTCATACTGTTACATTGCTAACAGTTGAATGTAGTTTATGTGAATGGCTATATTCTCTTAAAGAAGAAGCTCATTTGTGCAGGTGTCTGGGAACAAAAGAGTCAAATTCAGAAATCCCTATTGTGCACCTTATTTCTGATATTTCTGCCTGAAGTATTTTTTGTACATAAGAAAATGCCCAGACCTATCAATTTTAAGCAGCAGAGCTTCAGTGAGGTTATGCTAAAACACATGAAATTCCACAGCAGTGGAAAAGAGAGGGACAAGTCCAATACTTGCAGGCCACTCTAAAAGATTAGATATTCATTTAACATTCAGATTTGGCAGTACAAACAGAACCAGGATCTGACTGTGTTTCTCTACCATCAAGAGGAAAGTATAATCACTCTTTCACTACATGCACTATAGGAATACCTATGTGTTCAGTTGCCCATCAAAATTATGTTTTATATTAAGATCTCAGGCAACTAAGGCTGAAGTCTTATTTGACTGATTTTTGTCAAATCTCAGGAAAAGGTTTGTTGTTTCCATGCTGTAGATGCAGAAGTTTAAATACAATCTCTACCCAAATTTTCATGGCCTGGTGGAGTACAAGGGATGCAAGGGATGTGTTGTCTGGTTACACTTTGTTTTCTTAACAAGGTAAACACTACATTTTCTAGAGATTAATGTAAAGCAACCACCTTAGTGAAAACTAATTTTTGCATAGTAAGTGAAGTAGATTCAAAACACAAGACAGCCAAGAGATCTAAGTTAATGATATTACTTAGGCAAATGGCTATAAATATTAATTTCTAAGGTAAAATTTTATTTACATTACATCAAAATAAACAAGGGATGTCTTTAATGCTGTCAGACTTCTTGAAAATCCAATGAGCTGCTGAAATAGTTCTTCTGAAAATGTACACTATAATATCAATTTTCATTCAAGTCTGCTGTAATCCATGTTTGCTTTAGAGATTATAGACATAGTTGATGTGGGAATGAAACGCCAAGTATAGGTCAGATGATGATTTAAGTTACTAAACCTTTGTAGCTCTCTTTCTATCAAATCCTCCAATAATATGTGAACTCAAACTATAGATTCTAGTACAGCAGTTCAAAATTAATCCTTAAAACAGGTGGGCCTAAGATTGACTGATATAAATGTAGAAGCAGAGTTTGTGCATATATATGAATATAATTTCACTGATTAGAATTCACAGGACATCCCACTCAAGATTAATCTGGAAATTGAGCATGTAGGGCATAGTTGGAGGAAGTCAGTTATTGAAATAAAATACATTTTCAAAGTAACTAAAATGTGCTGATGACACAAATGATAGGGGAGAGATATAGAAGAAATGTGCTGCCTAATTTGTAAGCAGATGAGTGATAGGAATGTCCTCCGTTCTAGCAGTAAAAATATTACTGTAATAAAAAAATATATCATTTTAGGATTTGCAAATAGGAACAACAAATAGATATGTCCTGTGGTCCCTGTTATCTAAGATAAATGCTCCATTCACATTCTTATCTTGGACTCAAACCAAATTCAAAATACTTTCATATATTGAGAAAGGCCAGTTGACTCCATTTGATGCCTTAGGTTTTAGCTTTTATATTTTTTAGATTTTGTGCTCCTTTAGTGTGTAGTTCTGGGATTCATATTAAGCACTACTAAGCTTTCCTCACAGAGTAGGTAGACTAAACAATTCCTTTTCTAGTTTAATACCAAGGACAACTGATACAACTTTCAGGCCTAAGGAAAAAAAAAAAAAAAATGAAGTGAGAAGAAAAGAGAAATAATATGGAGCTTCATAACCTGAAGCTATAATTGGACAATTAACTACAATTTGCTAATGGACCAGAATTTATAAAAGTGTGAGACCTCATGATCAGTCATACATTTTGGGGTGCATCTTGGGTGTAGCCCAGCCAGGCTCTTGAGCTGCCCAAGTGTATGCATTGAGGCCTTCTAATAAATCCCTACTTTATAATTTTGCTCTGTCTGGTCTCTGTTCCAGGCCAGCCGCTAGAAGGCATCGCATTAAATGATTAAATGCAAAGCATTTCTTCGAACTGTAGGTTAGGATAGATATATTTTTTTCCTAGATTCTAGGAAATACTAGTGTATACTACCCCTGTCATAAAAGTTTCCAGCCAAATTGCAATTTTCATGTCTGTTTCATAAAAGGTTTCACATCTAGCACAGTCCAAAGGGAAATCTTACTGAGGGTGTTTCAGCACTGCAGTGGTTGGGGCAACTTGGTATCTGTTTGCTACTCTGGGGTATGTTTATACTCCATATATAACTTGGATCAGAGCTCAAGGAATTTCCCTGATGAAATGGACTTGTGAACACAGGTCTCCTTGAAAGAAAAAATGCAGTGAGGAAACCAGTAGCAGTATTTACTGAGTGATTTACAAATACATGATAAATGGTATTAGTGTTCTGCTACAAAGTCGCTCTGCACTTGCTGTATTTGCTGTCTTAGGTGGCTCAGCTAACGAACTGCTGAGAGATTCTGCAGTAAACAAAAGATGGGTAGTTATTCAGAGAAAGCTGGAGAAAAAGATGAGAGGCTTAGAGGAGGATTTTGAGGTTACACAACATTACATTTTTTAGTTAGGGAAGACTAGTCTATAATAATTTAGTAATCAGTAAAATGTTAAACCTCATTGCTTCGTGCATACCATGAAGACTAGATTTCTGCTCCATGGAAACAAAAATGCTTTAAAACTCTACAGAAACTGTGCTTATGTTTTAAAACATGATCGGTCAAGGCAATAGCTTGAGATCAGGAGGGATGAGCAGTGGTGAGACACTGCGCAAATCCTGTTTTTCAAACGTAATACAGGTGGTAGCATTGAAATCCTAGAAAACAGGAAGGAGTACTGACCCAAACATACTGAAGTTAGGCTGACTTTTGTATGACAGCAATGTAATTATCTAATAATAAAGTATTAACCCTGTCTGTAGAGGCAGTTCATGCCTTCCAGGGCTGAATTAAGAGCCCAGGGTGAGAAGTTCTCAAAACTTATTTTAGCTTTTTAACAATGCAAACATAATGTTTATGAAGGAATGAACCTAGGCACTACACTTCTCCTCAGCTCCCCATTTGTGAGTACTGCAGCCAGCAATATTGCAGCCAGTATGGAATCTGTATTGTGCATCTAAAAATAATATTTCAACAAAGTCAGCATTTGGACAACTGAATGTAGTCTGATGTTGTTTGGAAGAGATTATATGGTGGTTGTAGTATAAGATACAATCACTTTTCCTTGTATAAGGTATGCAATAGAAACGTCCTTAAGTTCTTAAGTTACTTTTCCTTTTCCCAGATGATGGAGTGCTGCACTATGTTGTGTTATCAATGCATGGGGAGAATGAAATTGCATTGGCTTGCTTTTGCTGCTGTATTTCATACTGCTGTCTAAATTGCTTGCTACTATCTCTCCTGTCTAGACTGTCTAAGTTTCTTTCTGCCTGGAAAATTTATGGTTTATGTTATTTTGTCCCTGCTTAATTGTATTAGCCTGAATTTTTCTTGTTCTTTTTTTTTTTCCCCTTTGTGTCCTGACCACATTTCTAAATCTTGTACATTTTTTTTTTCCTGCCATCTTGTCCTCTTGTCCTTTCCAGTTCATTTTTCCAGTCATAGGCTCATGTCTGTCATGGAGACAGGTAGCAAAATTACTGAAGATCAAATTTTTTTTTTTTTTTTTTTTTTAGAATGGAGTGTGTGCATCTTACTGGGAACAGATCACAGGAAGAAATCTGGGAGTGAACAATTTTGGAGCTCCTTCAGTACTTCTGAAAATGTTATTATAGAGAAGTAGATGTGGGAGGAAGATCAAAGCATAAAAAATAGCAGAAACTTGTTAATGTGAGTTACTGAAAAGACACAAGGAATTGGAACATGGAGGATGCCCAGAATTTATTTGCTTTACGCTAAGGAAATGCAAATATTTTACAGAGTTTATGTTTCAGATGGAAAATAATAAAGTGATAAAGGATAAAAAATGAGTAAACAATAAACAACTCATGGGCATCCAGAAGAAAGGTATATCAAAGTAAAGGGGAAAAGAATTAAGAATGATGAAGAGTTAATTATTGAAACTAAGAGAAATAAAGAATACAGTGAAAATAACTAAAACTAAAAATAGAAATACAGCTTTCAGTCACATAAATAATGAGATAAAATGTGTAGGCCTATGCAACACATTGAAAATATCTGGGATGTGTATAAGGCTAAACCAAGTTGTGAACCAGAGTGGAAATAAGTAATTTAATTTCAGTTTTAATGCAGACAGTAACACATATATGTAATGTATATATGTAAATACTCACAAAACAATGCATTGAATAATGAAATCTGACAAATTTGGGATGAAAACACACATCTAGAGAGTCTGGAGAGTAAGTCATTTGAGGAATGGCTGAGGAAGCCGGGGGTGTTCAGCCTGGAGGAAAGAAAGCTCAGGGGAGGCCTCATCATTCCCTACAACTGCCTGAAAGGAGGCTGAAGCCAGTGAGGGTTGGTCTCTAATCCAAGCCAACCACCAACAAGACGAGGACAAAGCCTCAAGCTGTGCCAGGGGAGGTTCAAGTTTGATATTAGGAGGAATTTCTTCATGGAATGGGTTGTTAAGACCTGGAAGGGATTGCCCATGGAGATTGTGGAGTCACTGTTCCTGGAAGTGTCCAAGAAGCAACTGGATGTGACACTTAGTGCCATGGTCTAGTTGACAAGGTGGTTGATCCATCTAAAGTTGGACTTGATGATCTTGGAGGTCTTTTCAAATAAAAGATTCTGTGATTCTGTGAAAACAATATTTGGGCTACTAATTGCTTAAAATCTAACCACATTTTAAAAATACTAAATCAATTGGAAAAATACTTTGCAAATCAAATAGTGCATATTTCAGTTAGATTTATTCTAGGGAATTGAACTTAAGGCATAGAAAGCTACAAACAAAATACTAAACACAGTATTTACTTTTGAAAAAGGAAGAAGTGGGGAGGTGGTCAGGAAATACCTGCTCACAGTGGTTTGAGAATGTTATATATAGGAAGCAGGTGGAAAGAGAAAGCAAACTAAAAATTACATTGCCTTTATGAAGGTTAATTTCTAATAATTAACTACTGCCAAGATAACTGATTTTTTTTTAAAAAAAAATTTATTAATTTTTAGCCATGTTTAAGGCAGTGCTTTCGATTTAATACCCACAAGTAATTATTGAAGACAACTGGGTGAATGGAGTTTGTTGTATGGTAAATAAAATCCTGGATAAGACAAAGATGATAATTTCTTAATATTAATTATGAAGGAAGTGGATCAACCACTTCTTGCTTTCTTTGGGTGCTGTGTGTTTTTAAAACCTCTGTTCAATATTTTCCTTAATGGGCTTGATGTTTTAGAAAAATAGAGTTTATACCAACCCAGAACTTATTACCAGTGTGAAGAAACATATGCTCTATCTTCAAGGGATAGATAGAAATGAGACAGAGTAGTAAAAATCAGGTATTTTGGAATGGATAACATATACTTCTTATTAACAAAAGTAGCTAATCAATTTAATGTGATGGAAGAACAAACCTAAACAAAAAAATGATGGCTAAATTTCAGCCATGGAAAAAGTTGTCAGTTTTACAATATATTGTGTGGAATATTTTCAGAAGAAATAGGCCCTGCATAGTTGCTTTACAAAGCTATTAGTAGGAGCACGTTTAAAATACAGTAATACTCCGTTAAGCAATCTGTGTTTAAAACAAACTAACAAAATCCTCTGAGGCTGGAACAGGAGCAAAGGAGGACTCCTTGTATAACTAGAGGAAATGGAAACTTATCATATATAAAGAGATTAAAGGGAATTGGTTTGTTCAGCCTAGCAAAATAAAAGTTGAGAAGGGTATGATTATTTTTCATAAATATATTCAGGAAATAAATGTAAAGGCATAAATACTGAAGGATAGTACTCCCAGAAAATTAAATGGATACAAATGCATAAATTTAAACTAGAATTTAGAAATAGTTTCCTAATCAGCAAAGAAAGATTTGGAAAGGCTTAGCAATGGAGGAATCTAAATTGCTTCTAAACTTGATGAAGCTGATGAGTTCATGGAAGGTATTTGCAGTATGACAGGAACAATTCTGATGTAAAATGCAAATAATTTTTTGTCTGGCTTTTTTTCATTAGTCTTGCTTCACTGAAAATGCTTTTATTCCATAGTAGTAGTTTTAATGAAAAAAGACCCAACAAAACTTGGGTAAAGTAATTTCTTCTTCCTCTTTCAAAGCTGTCCTAAAAAGTAGTTCCATTTTGTCATCTCTGAATAACAGATATAAGAAAGAATACAATTCTCATTAACTACTCCATTAAAATGTGGATGTGTCTAAATGTCAGCATGCATTGTGTTTTTTGTGGGGTTTTTTTATACCTTTATTTCCTTATTTACTTTTCAGTATTTCTGTCCACCCTCAATCCTTATGTATTACAGGCATAATATTGACCATTCTCCACTGGTTATCAGATATACAGGTTAATAAAGGTTCAAAACAGAGAATATTGTTTAGAGTCACAAAACAGAAAAAAAACCCCAAAAGAGTAGCATTGTCCGGTACTTGGAAGGGGGAATTGAAGGATTTGGGAAACTGTTTCAGTGATACCAGGTACTGGTGATATCAGTATCACCAGATACTTTTGCATGACTTCTTTTGATAGGGGAAGACAGAGAAAGTCAAACAACCCAAATGAACATTGTGAGAGGTGACCATGAAAAACTGCTCATTCCAGTCCTGACTTATATTTACAACTTCCCAGAGGAATGGCCGTTTATAAGTGTAGTGATCCAAACTAATATTTTTAGATCCACAAACTGTAAAGATACAGTAAGATATCATTGTGAGTAAGCTAAAATGGCAAAGTTGAGATGATCATGCAATGAACATACTTAGGTATACAAATATTTCAGAGGAGATAAGTTAGGGATGCCTAGGTCGTGGGTACCATTGAAGAACCCTTTTGAGTCCTACACATTGATAGTTCTGAAGCATTTAGACATAAAACCAACAGAAGAGACATAAGTAATAAAGGAATATCATTCAGAAGTAAGTGGATGTTTTATCCAAATTTTGGATATAAGAATCAAAGGTCATCTAAGTTCCACTGCTGAAAATCAGACATTGGATGATTTGTATATTGTTTGGTAAAGTTTTCATTTTTTAACATGGCCAATATTCTTTTAATATGATAGATAAAATAATATGCAAATAAAAGACTGCATAAATACAAAGTCAATATTTTTAGATATTGACATATTATGAATGTTCTCTGAAGAAAAAACAAAGGGGGAAGGAAGTAAATGTTGCAATTCACCTAAGAATAAAATTGTCCCAAACATAAAGAGGAAGAAACAATAGTGGTATGTTAAAGTACTCAATAAGCATTGAATTCTGGTCAGGGAATTCATGACGACATAGATGAAGTCAGACTAGTTCCCCTTTTCTGCACTCCCTCTGGGTTGGGGTCTTTAATTTGTATCATAGTGTCCTGCTATGCATGCACTTGGAATGTATAAACAGCATAAGCTGATTTTTTTTTTTTTTTTAAATACAAGTTTGACTACAATTTCATAATTGGGGTGAGTCCTTATTTGTAATTCAATGCATAAGTGAAAGGATTGTGACAATGTTTGAACCTGACACTTTGGTACAATACAATTTTGAAGAGGAGACTTCTGTCAGATATGTTGATCAATTCTGTCCCCTATTAGAGCTGACAGTGCTAAACAATAAGCTTTTAAACCAAATTTAATAATGGCAAAAACACTTGCAATACAACACAAGGCTATATCCTCTCAATAAAGAAAACAGCCTCTGAGTGGTAAGAGGTAAATATCCACAGCATTGCCATTCATATTTGCACTGACAATCAGTTCAATGTATGCTAACAGAAGGAGACTTGCCACATATACAAATAGGATTCTGATAATGGTACCACAGTGACACTGAGATTTAGAGTATCACTGATAAAAAATATCTGGAACACAAACAAGCTCACTTAGGCTTCTTTGTTGGGCTTTTGTCTTTTGTTCTTCTGAATACACTTTCTTTCATCTGAAAGAAACAGTATAATTTTGCCATTATTTAGAGGAAAATATGCTTCCATGTCCTTTGAAAGTGTATAAATCTTAGGAGAGGATGAATATATATTTGAACATATGATAATATAGGTCTTGGATATATGAAAATATTAACTGTGCTTTTTATTACAGCAAACTCTATTGCCTTGAAATAATGTTCAGTTTGACAGTGTTGCTTTGCAGGGGTCCATATAAGCGTTTATTTGGTTTAGGTACACTTAGAATAACATCTGCTGATTTAAATTTTTTCCTGTTGCCTTAGCAAAATTCTTTAAAACTGATGCCTGAAACTCCCTCAGTTTCATATGATGTCCAAGAAAACCTACAAATTTGATGTATTACAAAGGCATCACATGCTTTTTCCAGACTTGAGATTCATGAGTTCTGAAAAATATTTTTTAAAAAGAAAAATTTTTTATTTTCAGAAATTGAATAAAAGTTGAAAGACATTCTGGTTTAACTTGCAAATATTATGCAGATTTTTCTTGTGACAGGAAGGGCCAAGGTTGTAGAAAACATGGACATGAAAATATTTCTAGCTAAGATTAGAGTTAGCATGGATTTTCAAGTCTAGGTAAGGTTTGGGACAAAAAGTCTTAGAAGGAGAAAATAAATAGCTGTGTATGAACTATCAGAAAGCAAATTAGAGAAGACAAGATAGTTATACAATTTAGACACCTCTAATTAAGGAATCCTGGGTAACTTACCCAGCCTACAGCATCATTGTCCTCATTAGTGTACTGTCACCATCATCATCATCTCCATCCTACCTAACGAAAAAGCCTGAGGGATTTTCCATCACAGTATTGGGCATCCCATTTCTTTCATTCTTAGACTGCTTTGAGACAATGTAAATCTCAGCTGCTATTCCCCAAGGAGCCTATTTAAAAAGCAGAGCACAGGAGGGGCTCTCTCTTGTTGGCAGCTCTCATGGCTTACACAGATGGTCTACTGCATTACAGAGCCCACTGTGTCTTTTAAAAGTTGGTTTCATTCCTACATGCAGAAGATTAAAGTAAGAAAGTGTCAATCACAGATGTGCAGATTGCCAAATCTGAATGGCTTTTGAGTTCCTGGGTAGCAGCCACTCAGGTATCAAAAATCAAAGAAAGACTAATTAGCAGAGAATGTATCTGCACCATGACCATGCAGATCCCAGAGAAAAAATCCTGATGAGTGAAGAGCAGAGACACTCCTGTGCTGGAACTAACATGTCAGCCAGCTTGGGTCCACAAGCAGTGATTGAAACTAATAATTGCCTCAGAGGGTCTTTTTCACTGAGATGTGACAGTTTGGAAACACAGCTTGTCTGTGGAAACTTATTGGTTGTTCTAAATACTGCCTTATGAGTTCAGCACTTTGTGCATGTACTGCATATGTAGTGTTGACCTGCTGTGAAGTTCTTTTATGCTCACCAGCCACCAGTACTCCCAGTGTTCAGAGACTTATCTGTGTTTATTGCAATCAATACAGAAAAGCCAATGAAAACATATAATAGGACAGAGCTACGGGGTTACATATTTTAAAATTGTCAGTTTAAACGATTATTCTCATTTTAAACTGCAAAACGTTTCCGGACTTCGGAAAAATCCAGTCCGGGTTTTCCAAAATACCGACTCCATTTTGAATTTTCATTTTGGGGATCCCCGTGAGGCAGGAGATACACAGGAGTCAGACGGTGGTGGAAGAACAGGAGTTACACCAAATTTTCCACATTTTATATTTGCTAACAACACCGGAAAGGCTTTTATACCAGCCCAGCCCCGCCCAGCCGAGCCAGCCCATTCCAGCCCTGCCCAGCCCTGCCTAACCCATTCCAGCCCCTCCCATCGCATTATAGCGCTGCGCAGCCCAACCCATGGCATTCCAGCCCATTCCAGCCCAGCCCATTCCAGCCCATTCCAACCCATCGCATTCCAGCGCTACCAGCTGATTCCAGCCCAGCACATTCCAGCCCATTGCAGCAACGTCCAACCCGGCCCATTTCAGCCCATTTCAGCCGAGACCATTACAGTCCATTCCAACCCATTCCAGCCCATTCCAGCCCATTCCTCCCGAGCCCATTCCAACCCATAACATTCCAGCCCTGCCCAGCCCGGCCCATTGTATTTCAGCCTTGCCCAGATCATTCCAGCCCAGCCCTGCGCAGCCCTGCCCAGCCCATTCCAGCCCAGCAAAATCCAGCGATGCCCATTCCAGCCCATTGCATTCCAGCCCTGCCAAGCCATTCCAGCCCAGCCCATTGCAATCCAGCCCTTCTCAGCCCTGCCCAGCCCATTCCACCACAGCCCATTCCAGCCCAGCCCATTCCAGCCCATCGTTTTCCAGCCCAGCCCATTCCAGCCCAGCCTATTCCAGCCCAGCCCATTTCAGCCCTGCCCAGCCCATTCCAGCCCATTCCAGCCCAGCCCATTCCAGCCCCGCCCAGCCAAGCACAGCCCAGCCCATTCCAGCTGGATTCCAGACCAGCTTCCTGTGGTGGTTTGAAAAGGAAATGAGTTTTTTTTTGGAATTCAGTGGTCAAACCAATGAGTGCTCAGGTTAAAAGCTTGGCACCTGGTGTGGCCACTGAGGACAAGGATCCACCCCTGAGAACACAGGGGGTTAAAAGCAGAGGGCTCCCCGGAAAGCTCTCTCTTGTTTCCGGTCCGGAGGACGGGCAGATCTCCCCTGCCCGGCTGCGGGCTGGGCGGGGCAGGGGAAGCCATGCGGCCTGGGCTAGGTAGGCCAGAGCCTTGGGCAGAGGTGGGGAGAGAAAGATCCTGCAAAATGGAAGGGTGGAGAGAATACAAGAACCTCGAGAGCTATCAGGCAGCCTCCTTCCCCCCCTCCGGAGAGAGACAGAGAGCGAGAGACTGTGTTTGTGCCACCTTGAAATTTGATATCGTCAGCCGGGCAGCATGGCCAAAAGAGTGAAGAGGAAGAGGCGCGAGAAGTGCTGGCAACTTGCTGTGGGAGTTTGAACAGGCACAGTCTAAGGTTTTAACCCTTTTTGTCAATGATGGAAACTTTATAAATGCTAATCCTCCTAAATCTGAAGAAGGAAGATAGAGAGAACTAAGCAGAGATGATGAAAGTTCATGCAAGTAAAAGATTGTCAGAAAATACTGAAAAGAATCCTAAGTGGGAGGAGATGATGGAGTAGCCTTTGGCTGGACTTTTCTTGTAAAGCCATGGACGGACTTTTTTTTTTGTGCCATAGAGACTGCATCTGGGGAGAGGCATTGGCTTGGAGCCAAAAGTGGACAGTAAAAAGTTGTATGAACAGAGATGAGAAGAAGGCTCATCTCTCTGTTCTCAAGGCTCCTCGGTCGCAGGGGGTGAAATTTGCAGGGGACTGGTGTCCCAGAATTTGAGAAGCTGTTGTTTTTTGGAGCTGACCAAAACATCTTTAAAAAAGAGAAACCCTAGAAGCAGTTCTGGTCCATGCACAACGGTGAGAGCACTGGACATGGAAGAAGAAGTCACGAGATGGTGCAAGAAAGACTCCTATCTCTCCTTGATGAACTGAGTACTGATTATCAAAAAGGTGGTAATGGACTAAAGATTAATTATCTGAAAGGTGGTAATTTTATTGGAAATTTTTAGTTTGTTTTATTGTGTTGAGAACTAGGGTGGGGGGAGGAGGAAAAGTGTTTTTTAAAGTTTGCATCGTCTTCTGTATGTGTCTTCTTTACATATTATAAGTAATAAAGTTCTTCTTTCCTTTTGCTTTCTAAATTAGAAACTGTTTTGCTCTGTTTTTGGTCACATCTCACAGCAAGCACCAGGGACAGTATATCTTCATGGAGGCACTAACCCTGTGCCAGTGTCAAACCATGTCACTTCCTCAGAGCTCACAGGATTTCAAACCCAGGAACTGTGGAATGTTCTCCCATTCCTGAGGAACAGGAGAGGCAAGGAGAGCTACCAGGAATGCTCTGGCTCCTGTGTATGAGACTCCATTCTGGACTTCGGAAAGATCCAGTCCGGGTTTTCCAAATTACCGACTCCATTTTGGATTTTCATTTTGGTGTTCCCCATGAGGCAAGAGATTCACAGGTGTCAGACACTGGCGAAAGAACAGGATTACACCAAATTTTCCACTTTTTATATTTGCTAACAACGCTGGATGGTCCTTTATACCAGCCCAGCCCCGCCCAGCCGAGCCAGTCCATTCCAGCCCAGTCCCACCCAGCTGAGCCATCCCAGCCCCGCCCATCGCATTCCAGTCCAGCCCAGCCGAGCCCATTCCAGCTTCTCCCATCGCATTCCATCCCTGCCAAGCCAAGCCCATCACATTCCAACCCATCTCATTCGAGCCCTGCCCAGCCCAGCCCAGTCCAACCCATTCCAGCCCAGCCCATTCCAGCCCATTCCAGCCCATTCCAGCCCACTCCTGCCCAGCCCATTCCAGCCCAGCCCATTCCAGCGCTTCGCAGCCCTGCCCATCGCATTCCAGTGTTGCCCAGCACATTCCAGCCCAGCCCATTCCAACCCAGCCCGTTCCAGCCCAACCCATTCCAGCCCAACCCATTCCAGCCCAGCCCATTCCAGCTCAGTCCCACCCAGCTGAGCCATCCCAGCCCCGCCCATCGCATTCCAGCCCCACCTAGCCGAGCCCATTCCAAAACAGCCCATTCCAGCCCAGCCCATTCCAGCCCATCACATTCCAGCCCTGCCCAGCCCATTCCAGCCCAGCCCATTGCATTCCACACCTGCCGAGCCCAGCCCAGCACAGCCCATTAAAGCCCAGAGCATTCCAGCCCATTCCAGCCCAGCCCATTCCAGCCCTGCCCATTCCAGCACTGCCCATCCCATTACAGCCCTTCCCATTCCAGCCCAGCCAATTGCATTCCAGCCCAGCCCATTGCATTCCAGCCCATTGCATTCCAGCCGAGCCCATTCCAGCCCATTCCAGCCTATTCCAGCCCAGCTTCCTCAGAGCTCACAGGATTTCAAACCCAGGAATTGTGGAATGTTCTCCCATTCCTGAGGAACAGGAGAAGCAAGGGGAGCTGCCAGGAAAGCCCTGGCTCTTGTGGAGGAGACTCCATTCCGGACTCCGGGAAAAATCCAGTCCGGGTTTTCCAAATTACCGACTCCATTCCGGACTCCGGGAAAATCCAGTCCGGGTTTTCCAAATTACTGACTCCATTCCGGACTCCGGAAAAATCCAGTCTGGTTTCCAAATTACGACTCCATTCCGGACTCCGAAAAATCCAGTCCGGGTTTTCCAAATTACTGACTCCATTCGACTCGGGAAAAATCCAGTCTGGTTTTCCAAATTACCGACCCTTCCGGACTCCGGAAAACTCCAGTCCGGGTTTCAAATTACTGGCTCCATTTTGAATTTCATTGGTGTTCCCCATGAGGCAAGAGATCACAGTGTCAGACATGGCGAAAGACAGGAGTTACACCGAATTTTCCACTTTTTATATTTGCTAACAACGCCGGATGGTCTTTTATACCAGCCCAGCCCCGCCCCACCGAGCAAGCCCATTCCAGCCCAGTCCACCCAGCTGAGCCATCCCAGCCCCGCCCATCGCATTCCAGTCCAGCCCAGCCGAGCCCATTCCAGCTTCTCCCATCGCATTCCATCCCTGCCAAGCCAAGCCCATCACATTCCAACCCATCTCATTCGAGCCCTGCCCAGCCCAGCCCAGTCCAACCCATTCCAGCCCAGCCCATTCCAGCCCATTCCAGCCCATTCCAGCCCACTGCTGCCCAGCCCATTCCAGCCCAGCCCATTCCAGCGCTTCGCAGCCTGCCCATCGCATTCCAGTGTTGCCCAGCACATTCCAGCCCAGCCCATTCCAACCCAGCCCATTCCAGCCCAGCCCATTCCAGCCCAACCCATTCCAGCCCAGCCCATTCCAGCTCAGTCCCACCCAGCTGAGCCATCCCAGCCCCGCCCATCGCATTCCAGCCCCACCTAGCCGAGCCCATTCCAAAACAGCCCATTCCAGCCCAGCCCATTCCAGCTCATCACATTCCAGCCCTGCCCAGCCCATTCCAGCCCAGCCCATTGCATTCCACACCTGCCGAGCCCAGCCCAGCACAGCCCATTAAAGCCCAGAGCATTCCAGCCCATTCCGGCCCAGCCCATTCCAGCCCTGCCCATTCCAGCACTGCCCATCCCATTACAGCCCTTCCCATTCCAGCCCAGCCAATTGCATTCCAGCCCATTGCATTCCAGCCCATTGCATTCCAGCCGAGCCCATTCCAGCCCATTCCAGCCTATTCCAGCCCAGCTTCCTCAGAGCTCACAGGATTTCAAACCCAGGAATTGTGGAATGTTCTCCCATTCCTGAGGAACAGGAGAAGCAAGGGGAGCTGCCAGGAAAGCCCTGGCTCTTGTGGAGGAGACTCCATTCCGGACTCCGGGAAAAATCCAGTCCGGGTTTTCCAAATTACCGACTCCATTCCGGACTCCGGGAAAAATCCAGTCCGGGTTTTCCAAATTACTGACTCCATTCCAGACTCCGGGAAAAATCCAGTCTGGGTTTTCCAAATTACCGACTCCATTCCGGACTCCGGAAAAATCCAGTCCGGGTTTTCCAAATTATCGACTCCATTCCAGACTCTGGGAAAACTCCAGTTCGGGTTTTTCAAATTACTGGCTCCATTTTGAATTTTCATTTTGGTGTTCCCCATGAGGCAAGAGATTCACAGGTGTCAGACACTGGCGAAAGAACAGGAGTTACACCAAATTTTCCACTTTTTATATTTGCTAACAACGCCGGATGGTCTTTTATACCAGCCCAGCCCCGCCCCACCGAGCCAGCCCATTCCAGCCCAGTCCCACCCAGCTGAGCCATCCCAGCCCCGCCCATCGCATTCCCGCCGCACACAGCCGAGCCCATTCCAGCCGAGCCCATCGCATTCCATCCCTGCCCAGCCGAGCCCATTGCATTCCAACCCATTGCATTGCAGTCCTTCACAGTCCTACCCATTCCAGCCTATCGCATTCCATTCCAGCCCACCTCTTTCCAGCCCAGCCCAGTCCATCCCAGCCCAGCCCGGCCCAGCCTTGCCCAGCCCATTCCAGCCCAGCCCATTCCAGCCCAGCCCATTCCAGCCCATCGCATTCCAGCCCAGCCCATTCCAGACCAGTCCCACCCAGCTGAGCCATCCCAGCCCTGCCCAGACCATTCCAGCCCTGCCCAGCCCAGCCCATTCCAGCCCTGCCCAGCCCATTCCAGCCCATTCCAACCCATCACATTCCAGCCCCGCCCAGCCCAGCACAGCCCAGCCCATTCCAGCTGGATTCCAGACCAGCTTCCTGTGGTGGTTTGAAAAGGAAATGGGTTTTTTTTTGGAATTCAGTGGTCAAACCAATGAGTGCTCAGGTTAAAAGCTTGGCACCTGGTGTGGCCACTGAGGACAAGGATCCGCCCCTGAGAACGCAAGGGGTTAAAAGCAGGGGGCTCCCAGGAGAACTCTCTCTTGTTTCCAGTCCTGGAGGACGGGCAGATCTCCCCTGCCCAGCTGCGGCCTGGGCGAGGCAGGGGAAGCCATGTGGCCTGGGCGAGGTAGGCCGGAGCCTTGGGCAGAGGTGGGGAGAGAAAGATCCTGCAAAATGGAAGGGTGGAGAGAATACAAGAACCTCGAGAGCTATCAGGCAGCCTCCTTCCCCCCTCCGGAGAGAGACAGAGAGCGAGAGACTGTGTTTGTGCCACCTTGAAATTTGATATCGTCAACCGGGCAGCATGGCCAAAAGAGTGAAGAGGAAGAGGCGCGAGAAGTGCTGGCAACTTGCTGTGGGAGTTTGAACAGGCACAGTCTAAGGTTTTAACCCTTTTTGTCGATGATGGAAACTTTATAAATGCTAATCCTCCTAAATCTGAAGAAGGAAGATAGAGAGAACTAAGCAGAGATGATGAAAGTTCATGCAAGTAAAAGATTGTCAGAAAATACTGAAAAGAATCCTAAGTGGGAGGAGATGATGGAGTAGCCTTTGGCTGGACTTTTCTTGTAAAGCCATGGACGGACTTTTTTTTTGTGCCATAGAGACTGCATCTGGGGAGAGGCATTGGCTTGGAGCCAAAAGTGGACAGTAAAAAGTTGTATGAACAGAGATGAGAAGAAGGCTCATCTCTCTGTTCTCAAGGCTCCTCGGTCGCAGGGGGTGAAATTTGCAGGGGACTGGTGTCCCAGAATTTGAGAAGCTGTTGTTTTTTGGAGCTGACCAAAACATCTTTAAAAAAGAGAAACCCTAGAAGCAGTTCTGGTCCATGCACAACGGTGAGAGCACTGGACATGGAAGAAGAAGTCACGAGATGGTGCAAGAAAGACTCCTATCTCTCCTTGATGAACTGAGTACTGATTATCAAAAAGGTGGTAATGGACTAAAGATTAATTATCTGAAAGGTGGTAATTTTATTGGGAAATTTTTTTGTTTGTTTTATTTGTTGAGAACTAGGGGGGGGGGGAGGAGGAAAAGTGTTTTTTAAAGTTTTCATCGTCTTTTGTATGTGTCTTCGAAAAGTTGGAACTGGTTGTGGGTTTGAAAGGATCCATTAAACCCTTTGTATAGAGCTAAAACTCTATTCATCGGGAAGGAGTGACGAGCAAGCCGAATTCTGAAGAGTAGGGAAAACAAGGGTGGTGGAGTGGGAGCCTTCTGAGGGGGAATCTAAATGAGGGATGATTAGACCGAATGCTTGGAGCTTACCCGACATTAGAAGCAGGACAGTGAGAGGTCATTTTCTAGCTCGACCGGGGAAATTGCCAGGGAGGGAGAATTGAGAGCTGTGTTTTGGCTGTAAAACAAAAATTTAACCCTTTTCGTGAAGAAACTAAATCAATCCAGATGAGAAGAAAAACTAACCCCAGAAAAGTATGAATTAAAAAAGTTAAAGACTAAATAATCAGGGTATTGTGAGTTGTTGCTGTTTTGAAAGGTGGGGAAATTTTTTTAGCTTCATGCCTTTGGCCTTCTTTTAGAAAAAGTCATTATGTTTCTAAAGAAATAGTCCTTTCCTTCTCAAGACCAGCAGGGTTTAATGAGGGACTGTGGCCAGTGTCAAACTTTTGAGTCAAACAACTTAAAATGGATACCCTGAGGAACAGGAAGGCAAGGGAGACCAGGAGCTCGGCCCTGTGAAAATCTGTGGGAAAACGCCGGTTCCAAATTCGGCCATTGGGTTTAAATGTGCCTGGGCAAGGATTAAGGTCAGACATGGGGGAAAAAGGATTAATAATTTTTTTATTTTTTGAAACAGGTGGAAACGGCCCAGTTGCCACGCCTCTGTGCGCCACACATAAATCTCCCCTCAATTAAAATGCATTCCTTTCTGCCACTCCAACCCCCCAGCATACCTTCTTCCGAGGCAACTAGCCACCATCCGCCATCCATCCACCACCTCCCCACGCCCAGCCATTCACATCCCAAGCCTTCAGTTCAACATCCAGATCGGAATTTTCCCCCGATCAGAGCCACACACCTCATCCCCCTTCCCGACCCATAGCCAAACCAGTCCGCACCATACCGCCACTGCTTCTTAGCCTTCCCCTCAAAACCCCCCAGCCCACCCCAAACGCCCCCCTTTTCTAAATTTTCAAACCTGACCTTGGCATTCAACCCGGACCTGCAGCCCTACAGCCCACCATTCACCAGCCCATCCCGCCCTCCACCCTTCCCTCCCAGCCAGCCCATTCCATCCCCCCATCCCATTCATTCCAGCCAGCCTATCCAACCCATTCTAGCGACCTGCCAGCCCACTGAACCCATCCATATGCTCAGCCATCCAACATCCCCTTCCAGAGTTGCCCTTTTCATTCCGATGCCAGCAAGGATCCAATTCCACCACCGCTTAACCGCATCCACTTTACCATTCACCCGAGCCTTAATCATCCCTTCCCGAAAACACGACCTTAACCAGAGGGTCCATAAAACCATCCACCAGCCTTGCAATACGGTTCCACTATTCCTCATGATCCTGTTCCCCCGGAGCAAGTACAGCAGCCCAAACATTAATCTCACACATCATTCAGACGCCGCCGCTTTACCGCCCCTTCCAGCCCAGCCAATTCAGCCCCACCCTTGCATTCGCTGCCACCATTCCAAAGAGCCTACCTTCCTCCCCCAGACCCATTCATTGCCACCCAGCCATCCCAATCCACCAGTTTCCAACCCAGCATGTTCTCCCACCGCAGCCCATCCAGGCCCCCAGCAGCCCTCTGGCAGACTCCAGTCCACCCGAAATCCTCCGTTCCATCCAGCCTTCCCTCCGGACAAGCCCCTTTTTCCCTCCATTCCACCCGCACCCCATTGGCCTTCCCAATCACCCATTCCACAATTCCAAACCCCTGACAATTCACTCTTCCAACTGGGTAAACCGTGGTTCTTCGGTCATTCAACCCATTGGTCCGTAACCTGGATCCAGTGCCCTCAAACACTGAGACCAATTTTCCCTTGCAGATCTGCGATGCTTACACGGCCCCCTCCACGTCCAGCCAGCTCCAACAGTGAACCAACCCCAGCTCCCCCCAGCGAGCACCAGCCGAGAGGGTTTCACCGCCCATTGATCCATATCCAACCCGGGAAAGTACAGCCAACCTTTCACCACGTTATCCACCACGCCAGCCAGCAAGCATCCGCCCCCCTTCCCATCCATCGCCGCAAGCCTCCATCAAGCTCCACATCACCAAAACCATCGACAATTGAGCCATTCAGCCCCGCCCCAACAGCTCCGAGTCCAAACACCAATTCCTCAACCCACACTTTTAACACACCATCACCCCGTCCGCCCCAACCGCCCCCACAGTGCCGCACGCTCCGGGTAAAGGATGGACTTTTGTAGCAGTTAAACCAAGTCCTGTTAAAACTTGTTGGTGCCACAAAATCCACGAAGCCAGGTTCAAGGTCCCCCACCACCTGTTCACACGTTTAGCACCCTCCCAGCTGTCCGATTCAGGGAAGCCATTGGCTCAGTATGAAGGCTTTAAATGGAGGATTACTGCAGCGTTGGGAATAAAGAATCCAGTTCCCCCTTCCCCCATTTTAGAAATCAAAATTTTTTTCCTGAATTATTCTTCAAGGACCTTGCCAAGGTTGAACAGCGAAAGGTCTTTAGTTTGGACAGCCACTAATTTAACCTTTTCAAGTGCAATTTAAAAAATCACAGGAGAAAGAACAAGCGGGACAAAGTCCATTTATTTATACTGAAATCCATCAGGGTGAATAGCCCGGTTCCCTTTCTCGGGTTGGATCAATCGCGAAGCAGATATCCAAAGTCACAACTCTCAACCCGAGATGGAAACTCAGCCTCTCAAGCCACCTCTTAGTTCGGGCCGGGCCCCAAATTTCACCAGGTTGCCAGCCCCAAACACTCAAACAACCCCAGGCTCGCCCATCCACCCACCAACTAAGGGCAGCATCAAGCTCAAATCCTCCCTCACCAGACTCCAGTACCACATGCATCAGCCACTCGTGTAATTTTCACTTCCCTTTTTGACACTGGGGGGCAAAAACATTTACAGTTTCCGCTTGAAGGCTTTCCCTTTACAGTTCAGTTTTTTCAGCTTCAAAATGATGCCTTTTTGCCACCAAACGGCATCAACTTCCGAGCCTCCCTCCTGTCACCATGCACTGCCTGAGTCCAGCCAACCAGCACTTGATGCCATTCCAAAGAGGAGAACAGCACCGAAATTTGCCCGTTTCTCCGTTGAAGGGTCGGTTTTCCATCGGAAAAAACTTTCAGTGTCCCTGTGAAGATAAGGGTAGAACTGGAGTAGGGACCAAATTTCCCTTTTTTATTGTAGGACCCATTCCAATCGCACCCACGGGAAAAACCGTCCACCACTGAACCCAGCGATTTCAATAAACCATCCAGCGGGAACGTCCGGGTAATCTCAGCCAGCATCTTTTCACATCAGCCGTCAGCCGGAGATCCAGAGTTCCAAATTCCCTTTATTTCTCCCGGCAGTCCCTTTCCACGCGAAAGTACGGGCCCAATAGCTTCTTTTTGCCACACTTTTCACCAACCCCCGCAACCCCCTTCCAGCCCACCTCCCCACCATCCCGCCCACCCATTCCATCAGCCCACCACTACCATCACCACGCTTCCACCCCTCCAGCCAGCCATCATCCAAACCCTATTCATGGCCACCCATTCCCACCTTCACGCCCACCCGTCCAGCCGCCCATTCATCCACCCGCCAGCCAGCCTCCACCCATCAGCCCCCATTCCCCCACCCCACCTTCCACCGCCCATTCCACACTCAGCCCCCCAAGCCATTCCAGCCATGCCCTGCCATTCCAGCCGTCCACCCTTCATCCCCTCCGTCCACCACAGCCCACCACCAGCCATCAACCCTCCGCTTCCACCATTTCCATCTCAATTCAACCAATGGCAGTTCCCCTTCCGGGGCAGGGGGCCCCCAGGAAACTGGCTTAGAGACTTCAACTTCCCTTAAATCCACGGTTTCCAATCACCCGACCCACCGGACCGGAACCAGCCGTTCCCCAAGGCCCAACTTTCCCCGAAACATCTGGGTTCAGCATTCCTCCGCGCCGGAAAACCAGTCGGACGAGAAAGACGCACTAATTTGAAAACCCACTTCGGTTAAGAAAGCCATTTTATCCTTGTCCCAGGAACGTTCACAGGTTTAAGCTGGAAGGGAAACAAATCCATTTAACACACCGGATTGTAAAGCCCCCCTCAACTAGCCCCACAAAACCCCAAAAATTCATCCCCCATTCATCGTCCAAGCCAGCCATTATCAGGCTATTCCGACCCCAGGCCAAATTTACCTTGCATTTTAAACACGCAACTATCGCCCGCCACGCCCCATCGCCCATCAGCCATCCCCCGCCCCATCCACCCACCACCTTCCATGCCCACCTCCCTGCCATTCGCGCCAGCAATCCAGCACCTGGCTCCACCCTCAAACCAACTACCGGGCCCCACCATTCCAACCCGGACTGCTGCCGCATCCATTAAACCCCCCCTAGCCAGCATTCAACCTCAATCCCTCCCCTGAATCAACCTTCATTTCCAGCCATTCGCTGGAAAAAGGTTTTTTTAATCTGCAATCCAAAGCCTTAAAACATCACCCCTAACCTCCCTTAAACCATTGAAATGGTCCCATCTTCAGGCAGCTGGAGCATTGCCTCCATGCCCTTCATGGAACGGCCGGGGGTTTTGCCGTCCCCAGGGAAAGGATCCCAGGAAGGGGCTCGATACCCAGACGGCAGCCCTCCCTCCCTGAGAGAGAGCTTTTGTGTCCACCTTGAGCTGTACCACCGCACGCCAAAGAGGAAGAGCCCCATCTACAAGCATCGCTTTCCCCACTTCAGCAGCAAAACCCTTTTCACCTATATATCCTCACATCCCATGCAAAGTAACACCACCTTCACCCACTGCTCCAAACAGCATCAACAATCCATGAGCGATGCAAACCACGCTAACCATTCCCAACCCATGCCGACTTCGGGCCAACTGCATTAAAGCTTGCGACCAAATTCTGATCACGGTGCAACTCCTCTCGTCATTAAAGGCTCCTTGGCCATGAGCAATTCAGGGCAGCCGGTTACAGCGAAATTTCGCACAAAACAGACTCTTCCTTATGGTCCTCGGCGCAAGGGGCCGGTGCAGAAGACTCCTGTGGAAGGACCATTTAGAAAACTGTTATCCAAAGCCGGGAGACAAGAAAACACGGAATGCAAAAAGTTTGGTGGGAAACTGGGGGGAGAAATTTAAATTGCACGGTCTATGTTTTACCTTTTATATTTTCTCTCTGCTAAAATTAAAGTTTGCTGTTTAATTCAGAAGACATTGGAGATCTGGAATCCCTGGTGCATTGACTTCCTCTGGATTCGAAACCAGGGAATTTTCCATTGCAAATCAGGAGGCAAGACCAAGACAGAATACAAGGAAGTTCTCATGATCGTAAGGATCCAAGGATCCAATTCGGGTTATATTGATTTTTTGGAAACCAGAGATTTTCAATGCATGATCATGGGGTGAAGGAAATCCAAAGTTCACTGTATAAGTAAACCCATTCCTTTTATTCTACCAGGGTTTTCCCCGGCCACCCCAGCATCCTCACGTGCCCCCCGAACACCCAAGCATCCCTTCCCCCCACCGTCAAAAGCCCATCTTCAACAACCCCCCTCTCCACCATTCCACCACCCATCCATCAGCCCATTCCACCCCCTCCCCCCCCAGTCACCCAGCCGCCCAGCTCCGCCCACCCAGTCACTTCCATTTCCACATTCAGCCTTCAGCCCACACCGCCCTTAGCCGCCCATCCCACCTTCACCCACCTTCACCCCCACCCACCATTCCATCCAGCCCCATAGCACCCATCGGCCCCTTCCAAACAACCCATCCACCCATTCCGCCCTCTCCCCTGCAGCCACCAGCCCCATTTATCCATCCGACCAACCCAGCATAGCAGCCCACACGCCATTCCTTGTCCCCATCAGCCAAGCCATCAGCACACGCCAACATTCAGCCCTCTCCTCCAGCCTCCTCCCCAGCCCATTGCATTCCAGCCCCGATCAGCCCCACCATTCCAGCCCATCCGCCACCATCCAGCGATCCGCCGTTCCGCAGACCAAGGGAAAAATCCCACTTCAAACCCCCTCTCAGAAAGACTTTGGCCCCAAACCCTCCTTACGGACTCCTCGGATCCGGAAACCTCGGATTCCAAATTCCGACTCCATTCGACCCAGGAAATCATCCGGGTTTCCAATTCCTCCATTCCGCATTCCCCGGAATCCAGGGTTAAACCGACTTCCATCCGCTCCGAAACCCAGGTTTTCCAATAGCCCATCAGACTGGTCACCATTTCTTTTAAATCTCGCCCTTTTTTCCAAACCCCCGGCCCAAGCTTCCAGTGATCGCCATAAAGTTCACCATTACCCCTTTTATGCCACCGAGGTCTTTCCACCCCTGCCCCCAAACCTTCCGCCAGCCCACCATGCACCTCCCCTATCGCATTCCGCCCCACCTCACCGCCATTCCACCAAGCCGCCCACCCTCCCGTCCCATCCATTCCACACTTCAGTCCCGCCAACATCGCCTAGCATTCCCGGACTCTTCCGCTTCCAGCGCCCACTGCCCGGCCGCTGCCACCCATTCCCCCACCCATCCCTTCAACATTCCCAAACCAGCTTTCTACCTCCCGCTGACCCCCAGCCCCCCATTCCCCCCGCCAACAGGCTTCCACCAAACCCTCCAGTCACTCCAGCCACCTTCACATCCTCACCCCCAGCAACCTCAATTAGCGGCCCCAGGCACCCAGCCCAATTCCACGGTCACCCTTCCGTGATGGGAAAAGGGGTTTTTCAGTGCCCTAAATTCCAGGAAAGCTGCATGAGCCCGCGAAAGACCCCCGCAACTCGTACGCCTCCGCCACATCCCTTTTCCACCCTGAGCACCCCTCCCACCGCCGCAGCAGGAGCCAGGCTGCAGTCGCCGCTTGGCAGTGGGGGCCAGCAAGGAAGCTTAGGAACAATCTCTGGACCAGCAACCTCCTTCCCACCCACGGAAAGCAGGCCAACTTGTTTCCCCTTGAAGCACCCAGCCTGGCAGCAAGTACCATTCTGGAGCAGGCGACTTGC
The DNA here is from genome assembly GCA_032173965.1 of Sitta carolinensis. Taxonomy (NCBI): domain Eukaryota; kingdom Metazoa; phylum Chordata; class Aves; order Passeriformes; family Sittidae; genus Sitta; species Sitta carolinensis. Next base: position 26,365,508 of record CM063284.1, read on the forward strand.
TTGGTAAACGCACGAGGTTAAACCCTTTGGTAAGCTTTTGCACCACGAAATGAATTGGAATAAACAGGAAGTCTGCAAGAGATGTCGAAAAGAAAGAATCCTGTAGCGCCACAAGTTAGAACCCTTTTGGCTTCCTGAACTAGACTTTTTTAGCCAAAGATCACGGGAGAGCTAGCCAAGGAGAAAATAAAGGAATGGAGAAGATTTATTCACGTTCGGAAATGAAACTGTGTAAGCAGGCGGTCCAGAAGAACAGTGTTTTTTGGGAAAAATTTAAAGAAACTAGAAGTATTCCCAGGTGGTGCAGGTGAAAAGCGGTGGGGAAAAGTTCCCCTGGAAAACTTTGATACATACGACTGATTCTAAGTAAATCTACAGGTTAATTATGGAATTAGTTTTGTTAAAGACTGGGTGGGAAGGAAAAGTGCTTTGGTTCACTTTTTATGTTCTTTATTTGAAAAGTCTTTTGGTTTGTTTTAAATCAATGGTTAATTGTTTTTAATCAAGACCAAGGATTTCTATAGTTAACCTTGTAAATTTACCTTCCCGTCACCTTCCCACCAGAACTTAAGTCCACCACTGAGACGACCAGCTTCCAGAGCCGGCCTCAGACCATATTCCTCCAGCATGCCGGTCTTTCCAAATACTCTCTTTGTATCATTGAGTTCCCCGACAATCCATGTTCAGATGCAAACAGAGACCCATTGCCTATAGCACCATCCCTTTCCACTCCGCTCCACACCAGCCCTCCACCCAGCCCCCAGCCACCATCCGCCCCCCCACCACCCACCCCCCACCACGCCCATCCAGCCTCCCTCTCCACCCTCCACCCCTCCATTCCAACCCATCCATAGCCCGCCACCCACCCATCCAACCCATCCCCACCTTCCGCTTCGCCACAGCATCTGCCCGCCCCATTCCAGCCTGCCCATTCCACGCTTCCAGCCTGCCTCCTTCAGTTCCCACCACCGCCAGCCACCCAGCCCTTCCAGCCCGCCATTCCAGCCCCCATTCCGCAGCCCATCCAGCCAGTCCCACTCGGCCATCCAGCCGCCACGCTCAGCCCACCTGCCGAGCCCTCCAAACAGCCCACAGCAGCGATCCGCCCTACACCGCCCGCCCAGCACCACAGCCCGCATTCCATGCCCCCACCATGCAATCATTCAGCCCAATCCCCCATTCCAGCCAGCATTCCACCGGCTTCCAACGCCCTCATTGCCCTTCCATCCACCAAATGCTCATCCAGCATTGCACGTCATTACGGCCATCACATTAGAAGCCCTTCCAGTGGATTCACATCAAGCTCAGGATAACAGTTGTGGATTTCTCATTCCTGAAACAGGAGATGACGCCGGAACCCGTTTTGGAGAAGCTCATTCCGATCGGAAAAATCCAGCCGGTTCCAAATCCGACATCCATCGAATCCGGGAAACGCGGGTTTCAAAACCCATCTTTTCGCCTAAACTCCATGGGTTTCAAAACTTCCACACCATCCGAAACAGCCGGTCCAATTACACATCCACTTAGCCACCGGTTTTCAACGCCCATACATTTCATGGTATCCAGGAAAGTTGGTGTCCAGCAAGCAGGTACAAATTTTTCAAATTTCTCCCAGGCTCTTTAATACAGCCCCCTTCCTGCCTTCAACTTTGCTCAGCTGCACACCCCACTCCGCACAAGCCTTCAGCCACCTCGCATCAACCGCCCACCGAGCCCAGCATCCAGCTTCACTGAGCTAATCACCCATTCCGCACGCAGCACACACCGTCCTGCCGAGCTCCCGCCCTCCGTGCCCAGTCCAGCACCATTCGCTCCATATCATCGCCCCATTCGCTTTCCGGTAAAGCCGAAATTACATTCAATTCCTTCAGCTGACACCGAGCCTTCAGCCGCCGCCGCCCGCCGCAGCCATTCCACCGTCCCAACTACCTTCCCCCCCGCCCTCCACACACCCAGCCCATTCCGTCACAGCCATCCTGGAGATAAAACTTATAATCCTGCAAACCAGGACATTCAAGCTTGGCACCTTTCCCGAGACATCCCCCCGAACGCGGGAAGCAGGGGCTTCCAGCCTCCTTCCAGTTGACGAATCCCCAGCTTCAGCCGCGCAGGACCAGACCTGCCGGCAGCCAGCCGTCACGTGGGAACACCCAAAGATGAAGACAGAACATTGCAACACCTCAGCCCCGCCACGGGAGAAGATCGAGACGTTGCGCCTTCACTTGTAATGCATCGACTGGCAAGCTAGAGAAGCATTCTGCCAAGCGATTTGACAGCACAGCTATGTTGACTGCTGTCGAGAGGAAATTTCACATTTCATTACTGAAGGCTTATATTCATACAAATTCACTTTTGCATAAACAACATTTCAATATAGTCACTAGAGAAGAGACATCGTAGTGATTAGCCATGAACCTGTATGCCATAGACAGGATTGAAAGGCTGGTGGGTGAAATTCGATCGAAAAACAGGGAAGAAGTACATCTCGGTCTCTGTATCTCCTTGTGAAAATTCAGTCCTGTCAATTAGACTTTTTGGTTTTTTGTTACCACTCATCAAGGAAACATCAGGTTTGGATCCATCACAACGTCAGAACTGGACTGAAGATCAGAGGTGAATAAGACTCCTATCTCTCCTTGTGAACCAGATGATTCAAAGTGGTACAGACTAAGATAATTATCTGACATATTTTATGACAGTTTATAGTTTGTTTATTGTTGACCACGGCCCAGAGGAACAGTTTTTCTCAGTTCACCTCTGATACCTTACCCTATAGTTATAAAGTCCTTCTTTCATTCCTAATTAGAAACCTCGCTCCATTCTGCCATCCGCCAGCGCACCAGACATACATTTCCTGGAGCCTAACCCCAGCCATGTCAATCCAGCCTTCCTCAGCCACAGCATTCCAAACCCAGGCTGATGTTCCCCCTCATCCGGCAACGCAAGCTAGCCACCGAATGCTCGGCCCATTGCAGAACTCCATTCGGACTCGAGACCATCGTTTCCAACACTCCAGCCTTGCATTTCATTTCGCTTCCCCAGCAAGATCCAGTGCCCAGACCATTCCAGCCAAGACAGACCACACCCCCAAATTTCCCTTTTAATTTGCCTACACGCCCGATTGCCATTCCAGCCCAGCCCAGCTCCCGCCATCCACACCCTCCATTCCCCCATCCACCCACCACCATCCCGCCCCGCCTCATTCCAGCCACCCGCCAAGCCCATTACCAGATTCTCCCATCCAGTCACACGGACAAGCCAGCCCAGAATTCCACTCTTGAGGCGCCCATCCCACCCGCAACCCATTCGGCCGCCATTAACCATTCCGGCATCCAGACACCTCCGCCCATTCACCCAGACCCATTCCAGCGCTCCAGGCACCATCCAATCCGAGTTTCCCAGCCATCCAGCCGGCCCAGCAACCCAGCCCGTCCAGCAGCCCATTCCAGCCCAACCATTGACCCACCCTCGCTGTCAAAATCACCGATGGCCATCCGGCCCGCAAGATTCCAGCCCCACAGCGAGCAACCCTTCCAAAACATCATTCTAACCGCCCATCCAATACATCCAGCCCGCCCAGCCAGTCAGCCCATCCTGCTTCCACACACTGACAGCCCAGCCAGCAGAGCCCATAAGCCAACCCTCCAGCATCCAGCCATCCAGCCCGACCCATTCGCATGCCCACCCATTAAGCCTTCCATCCCAGCCAATTGCATCCAGCCAGCCCTTGCATCCAGCCATGCATCCAGCCGAGCCCATCCAGCCATTCCCCAGCCATCCAGCGTGGTCCAGCCCAGTTCCTCAATGCTCAGATTTCAAACCCGATGTGGAAATAGCTCCCATTCCAGACAGGAGAAGCAGGTGAGCGCCAGGAAAGCCCGTTGCAGAGATCCATCCAGACTCCGAAAATCCTCCGGTTTCCAAATTAACATCATTCCCCCGAAAAATAGTCCGTTTTCCAATTACTGACCTCGGTTCGAAAAATCGTTTGGGTCAATGGAAATCATTCGTTCGGAAAAATCCAGTCGGTTTTCCAATTACACCATTCCAGCTTCTGGAAATCAGTGGGTTTTTCATTCTTCTTTGAATTCATAGGTGTTCCATGAGCAAAGTTCAGGGTCAACCTGGGCAAAGAACAGTTAACCAAATTTTCCATTGATTTGCAAGCCGGAGGGATTTATCCATGCCCAGGACCAGCCAACCGAGAGCATTCCAGCCCATCCCCCCCTGAGTCCATGCACCCGGCCCAACGTTCCACCGCCAATATCGGCTCCATTCCAGCCACCATCGATTCAATCTGCCAGACCGGAGCCATTGATTCAACCATTATTGCAGCCTTATCCTACCCATTCCAGCTATCGCATTCATTCCAGCCCAAACCTCTTCCAGCCAGCCCATCCACCCAGCCACCCGGCCCAGCCTCTGCCCAGCCCATTCCAGCACCATCCAGCCCAGCCCATTCCAGCCCATCCATTCCATCCACCCTCCGACCATCCCAACCAGTACTCACCCCCAGCCCATCCATCCACCCTCAGCCCAGCCATCCAGCCCTGCCCAGCCATCCCAGCCCACCTTCCCGCCCAGCCTCAGCCCTCGCCCGCCCACCATTCCAGCCATTCCCCCACCCATCCACACTCCGCCCAGCCCACACGACCAGCCCACCACGTCCAGCCATTCACTGTGGTGCTTCTGAAAAGGAAATCGTTTTTTTGAATTCATCAAACCAACAGTCCTTAAAAGCTTTGCACCTGGTGTGGCCACTAGCAAGACCGACCCTAACATGAGTTAAAAGCGGGGGCTCCCAGGAACTCCTTTGTTCCGTCGCAGATCGGCAATCTCCCCTGCCCTCTGCGCCTTGCAGGCAGGAAGCCATTGCCATTGGCAGGTAGCCGATCTTGGCAAGATGGAGCTAAGATCCTGCAAAAGAGGGCAGAACAAGCCCTCGAGGCTATCAGGCAGACCTTTCCCCCGCCAAGGAAAACAGAATTTGGATTCCCTAATTTGATACGCAACCGGGCAGCATGGCAAAAGAGTGAACAGGAAGGGCTCGTGGAACTCCGTGGGTTTGAAAGCCAGTCAGGTTTTAACCCATTTGTCGATGGAAAATTTATAAATGCAATCCTCCAATCTGAAAAGGAAATAGAGTACAAACAGAGATCAAGTTCATCAGGAAAAATTGTCAGAAATCGAAAATACTAATAGAGCGAGAGTCCTTTGCTGGATTTTCTTGAAAGCCATGCGACTTTTTTTTCGCCAAGAACGGCTCTGGCGAGAGCACGGTTGAGCCAAAAAGCCTAAAAATTATCAACAGAGTGAGAACAGGCCAGTCCTCCTTCACAAACCCTCCCCGCCAGCAGCGTGCAATTGCGGGCCAGCCCATTCGAACTTCGCTCTTGCAGCTCCCAACCTTAAAAAAGAGCAACCCTAACAGTTCGGCCTCACACCGGTCAGCCGACATCAGCCAACGTCACCAGCCATTAAGCCTCCATCCTCCATCACCCGGACCATTATCCACCCATCGACTACCAGATAATTACCGAAGCCTCACCTTACTTCGCAAGCCATTCCGTTTCCACTACTGGCGAGCCGAAAAGCGTTTAAAGTTTCATGCTCAGCTATTGTCTCTACATATTCAGCTGCAATCAAGTTCTCCTTTTCTTGCTTCTAAATTAGCAACCGATTTCGTTTGGTCCACCACAGCAAGCCCGGACAGATTCTCAGAGCACTACCCTGTGCCAAGTCAAACCATTCCTTCCTCAGAGCACAGGATTTCAAACCCAGGAATGTGGAAGTTCCATTCCTGAACAAGGAGGCAAGGAGACACAGAAAGCTCTGGCTCTTGTGATGAGACTCCTCGGACTCGGAAAGTCATCCGGTTTCCTCCAAATCGGCATTTGGATTTCCGTCGTTCCACTAGGCAGAGATTCCAGGTGTCAGCACGGCAAGAATGAGTTACACCAAATTTCCACTTTTTAATTTGTAAAAGCCATGGTCCTTTAGACCAGCCCACCCCCCCCGAGCAACCAACAGCCCAGTTTCCACCCAGCTGAGCTTCCCAAGCCCGCAGCATTCAAGTCCAGCCAGGCAAGATTCAGTTCTCCCATCATCTCCTTGCCAGCCAACCATCACATTTCCACCCACTCACGAGCCTGCCACGCCCAGTCCAACCATAGCCACCCTCCACCCATTCCAGCCGACCCAGCCCATCCTGCCCAGACCCATTCCAGCCCAGCCCATTCCACGAGCATCCTGCCATGCATCCGTTGCCAGCAATTCCACCCAGCCCACACCTCGTCCCACCCACCGTGCCAGCCCAACCCTTCCGCCCAGCCATTCCACTCAGCCACAGAGCCCTCGCCCCCCGCTCCAGCCGCCACTACGAGCCATTCCAAACAGCCCATTCCACCAGCCCATTCCCACACATTCCAGCCTGCCCAACCATCCAGCCCTCCCTCATTCCACACCGCCGAGCCCTCAGCAGAGCATCACAGCCAGACCACCAGCCCCTCCAGCCCATCAGCGATTCCACCGCCCTTCGGACTGCAACATTGACCTTCCATTCAGCCCAGCCAATTTGTTCAGCCAGCTTGCATCAGCCATATTCACACTTCACCCTGAAGCTTCATGGATCAGCCCTTCCTGACAATTTCATCCCAGGATTGGGAATGTCCACCTGGGACAGGAAGAGGGACTGCCAGAGCCGTTGGAACCTCATTCGGCTCGGAAAAACCATCCGGGTTTTCCATTACCACACCATCCGGACGGGAAAAACCAGTCGGGTTTTCAAATTCTATTCTCAATCCGGGAAATTCCAAGTGGTTTTCAAATAACGATCTCCACTCGAAAATCCAGGTTCAAATTAAGACTCTTCATTGGAAACTCCATGTTTTCAAATAGGTCCATTTTAATTCATTGCCCAGAGCAAATTCACAGTCACACTGGAAAACAGGACCTAAATTCCATTTCTTTTACCCATGTCTTTCAACCAGCCCCCCACCAGCAGCCATTCGCAGCCCCACCCAGCAGCCATCCCACCAGCCCATCGCTACCCGCGCACCACCAGCCCTTCCCCGCCATCGCATTCATCCGCAGCATTGCATTCCAACCATGCTTGCATGCTCCATTTCCCACAATCCACCCTAGACATTCCACCCGCCTTGCCACCGTTCCAGCCTCACTGACAGCCCAGTCCAGCTTGCCCAAGCCTTCCCCCCCATCCACCAGCCCATTACCACTGCATCCAGACCAGACCATTCCAGACCCATCCCACCCATGCACCTCTTCCCAGCCTCCACACTAGGCTGCCAGACCCGCCCAGCCTTTCCAGCCCAATTCCAGCCTTCCTCCATTCCACTAGCCCTATTCCTCATTCCAACCATCACTTTCCTGCCTCCCCCAGCAAGCCAGCAGCCCATTCACTGGTCCAACCGTTCCGTGTGTAAAAGGCATGTATTTTTAGGAATTCCAGCTGTAACATGATCATCAGGTTAAAAGCTGGCAGGTGAGCCACTGAGAAGGATCCGCCCTGGAACGAGGGTTAAATCGGGGGTCCCAGGAATTCATCTTGGTCCAGTCCTGGGATTTCATTGCCTTCCCAGGCGCCGGGAGCAGGGGTCCATGGCCTGGGTACCCAAATTTCCTTTTTTTTGCAAGTAGCGAGAGAGACCTCAAAAGCAGGCGGGACAATACAGACCCTAACCATCACACCCCTCCCCCCTCCAAAACCAGCGAAGCCTTTGTCTCCCATGAAATTTATGTCAACCGGGCACATGCCAAAGTCACAGTAGAGGCTGCAGATGCTGCAACGTGGAGTTAACAGCCAGCCCCCCTCAGTCACCCTTTGCCCAGCCATCACTTACATCCATCCCCTAAACCTGCACGGAATTAGGAGACTACCAGACATCACAGATTCAGCAATAAAGATTCCACAATCAGCAAACCATCCTAAGGGCAAGCTGCAGTAGCCATGCTGACTTTCCGCAGCCATGCTCCAGGCACCTTTTTCAGGTCCAAACAGCCCCCATCCGCCAGAGCCAGCCCTGACCACATAGCGCAATGTTCATACAGTCAGCAAGCTCACCCTTCAAGGCCCTCGACCAGGCCCTCATGCAGGACTAGCCCGCCATTTGCCTTCCTTTGGCCTCCAACCACACTTTAAAAAAATGCACCCCCACAGTTCGGTCCATGCACACGTGAGACCAGCATTGACAAGAGTCGAGTGGTCAAGAAACTCTATCTCTCCTGAGATCAACAGATTATGAAAGTGTCATCCTAAAGTAATAATCGAAGTGGAATTTGGGTTTAAGTTGTTCTATTGTGGAAACAAGTCGGGGGGGAAATTTAACTTGCCTCGTCTCTGATTGTCGTTTTACAATTTAAAAAGTTCCTTTCTTGGTCAAATTGGGAACATTTCTCTGTTTTTGGACGGAACACAAGCCAGGGACATATATCTCTCCACAACCGGAAACTGTGTTTATACTGCCCATTAATTATTAACCCGAATGGAAAGTTCCCATTCGAGTGAGAAGCAGGAGTTACACCAAGATCTTGGTTCTAGTATGGACCATGTCTTTTCAGAAAATCCGCCTCCGAGTACCAATTACGCCCATTTGGTTTATTAGTTCCCATGCAGCAAAGATCACGAACAACACTCGAACACAGGAGCCACATTTCCTTTTTATTGCCAACGCCGCATGCCTTCAACCATGCCAGCCTTCCGCCAAACAGCCATTCCACCCGTCCACCACCACTAGGCCCCAGCCCCCCATGCTCCAGTCCGCCCACCAAGCCCATCCAGCTCCTTCCACGCATCCTTCCCGCCAAGCCAGCCCACACATTCCAACCCACTCTCGACCCGCACCCAGCCCAGTCCACCATCCAGCCCGCCCCCAGCCCATTCAGCCATCCCAGCCCACTCCTAGCCAGCCCATTCCCGCCCAGCCCATTCCAGCGCTTCCAGCCCTCCACCATATCCAAGTCAATTCCAGCCCAGCCCATTCCAACCCAGCTCCGGTCCAGCCAGTCACGCCTTTAACCAAGCTTCTTTGTGTCAACCATATCAGTAAAGCCCGCATCTTGCCCCCAGGAGACGTTCCAAACGCCATTCAGGCTCACAGCAGCCCATGACATCTCCTGACCATCCAGCCCGCCACATTCCCCCTGCCGGGCCCCAGGCAGGAAGCCATTGCCGAGCCTTAGCCCAGTCCAGGCAGCCCAGAACGCCCTGCCCATAGAGGCATGCATTCAAGACCTCCCGTTCCACCCACCATCATTCCGCCCTCCATTGATCCAGCCATGCAGGTCCAGGGCCCATCGCATTCAGCAAGCCATTCCAGCAGATTCCCCATTCTGAGCACAGGGATTAAACCAGAACTTGTGGGTTCCCTTCCTAGGAACGAACATGGCTGCCAGAAACCCCTTTTGCAGCAACTCATTAGGACTCCGGGAAATCCATCCGGGTTTCAAATTCACCACCATCCAGAACTGAAAACCAGCCGGGTCCAATTCCGACCCATTCGGACCCGGAAAATCCGTACCTGCCAATACCTCCATTCCAGCTCGGAAACCTGTCCGGGTTTCCAAATTACAATACGCCAACCGACTGGGAAAACTCCATCCAGTATTCAAACTCCCTTGATTTTCATTTTGTTCCCATGAGGCAAGTTCACAGGTGTCACCTGGCGAAAATATGATTACACCAATTTCCACTTTATAATTAAACACGCGAGGTCTTTTAACCACCCGGAGCCCGCCAGGCCACATCCAGCCAGCCACCCTACATCCAGCCCCACCCGTCACATTCCGCGCAGCACACACGACCCATTCCACCTATCGCCCATCCATTCCCTCCGAGCCAGCCCATTGATTCCAAGCCCATTGCATTGCAGTCTTAGTCCACCCATTCCAGCTATGATTCTTCCACCACCTTTCACACAAGTCTCCATTCACCTCAGCCAACCTTCTGCCATGCCCACCATCCAGCCAGCCCATCCGGCCAAGATCCTCAGCCACCGCATCAACCGTCCTCCCAGCTGACCAATCCCGCCCTGGCCAATCATTCCGTTCCACCAGAGCCATCCAACAGACATTCCAGTCCTGCCCAGCTTCCAGCCCTCCACCTTCCAGCCCATTCCACCCCATTCCATTTCTCCCTCCCAGCCAGCCACCTCCTACCATACATTCCTCTTGCTGGTTTAAGGAAATCGGTTGTTTTGAATTGTCAAACCAGATAGGCCAGGTAAACAGCTTCAATTGGCCACAGGAATCGCCCCCTAACGCAATGGGTTAACCAGGGCCCAGGGAAATCTCTCTTGTTTCCAGCAGTCCAGAATCTCCTGCCAGGCTGCCTTGGCAGCCGACCCATGGCCGCGCAGGACCAGCCTGGGCAGCGTGCCGCAACGCCGCATAGCCAAGCTCAGAGCATCCACAATCCCAGAGCTACGGCCTCATTCCCCCCCAGGCTCAAGGCGCAGCCGTTTGCCACCGAAATTCATATCGTCCCGCACAGGCCAAGCAGTCCAAGCCGCAAGCCAGCAACCAGCCTGGAGTTTAACAGCACCAGCTTCACCCTTTTTCGATCCAGAATCCACATGCAACCTCCAATCCAAGAATGCACACTAGCCAGCCAGCCTATCAGCATTAAAAGATTGCAGCAATCTGAAAGATCCAGGGGCATCAGGAGTTGCCTGCTGATTTCTTGTATGAGGACTTTTTTTTTGTCCTAAGATGCATCGGAAGCTTGCTGGAGCCAAAAGTGCAAGCAAGGTGTGTAGAACAGGGGCATGCAAGGTCTCTCTGTTCTCAAGCTCCTCGGGAGGGGTAAATTCGCTGGTGTCCAGAATTGAGAAGCTGTGTTTCAGGAGGCCAAACTTAAAAGAGAAACCCAAAGGACGGTACAAACGGTTCAAATGACAGGCATGGAACCAGACACCACGGTGCAAGAAATCCATCTCTCCTTGATGACCTGTAATCAAAAAGGTCAAGAGCAAATATTAAGAAGGTCGGATTTTGCAATTTATTGATTTAGAACAGGGAGGTGAGAAAAGTGTTTTAAATTTGCAATCGCTTCCTGATGTGTCTTCGTTATATATAAAATAAGTATCTTTCTCTTTTAAATGAAAAGATTCCTGTTTGGCACTTCAAGCAAGCACCAGGCAGTATATCCAGGAGCACTAACCCTGATGCCATAGCAACCATGACCTTGCCTCACTCAGCCATTTAAACCAGAACTGGGAATGTTCTCGCCTCGGCAGAGGGCAGGAATACGGAATGCTTGCTTGTAGAGCATTCCATTTGAACCGAAAGATCATCCGGTACCCAATTCGCTCCATTTTGGATCTTCATTTGGGTCCATGGAGCAAGAACCCAGTTCACATGAAGAACAGGATTAACCAATTTCCACTTTATATTCTGCTAACAAAGCCCGGATGGGCCTTATCAGCCCAGCCCCGCCCAGCCTAGCCAGCCCATTTCCCATCCACCAGCTAGCCATCCCAGCCCCGCCACGCTTCCAGCCATCACAACCCATTCCAGCTCCCATCACAATCCATCCACTCCGATCCAACCTCGCATCCAAACCATCCTTCACCTCCCACGAGCCCATCATCCAATCCAGCCAGCCCTTCCAGCCCATCCAGCCCAACCCAGCTCCGCGCCACAGTCCAGCCCATTCCACCATTCCAGCGCTTCGCATGCCCCAGCATTCCAGTGGTAGCCGATTCCCATGCCCAGTTCCAACAGCCCGTCCAGCCAGCCCATTCCAGCCCAACCCATTCCAGCCCAGCCCATTCCAGCTCAGTCCCACCCAGCTGAGCCATCCCAGCCCCGCCCATCGCATTCCAGCCCCACCTAGCCGAGCCCATTCCAAAACAGCCCATTCCAGCCCAGCCCATTCCAGCCCATCACATTCCAGCCCTGCCCAGCCCATTCCAGCCCTGCCCATTGCATTCCACACCTGCCGAGCCCAGCCTAGCAGAGCCCATTACAGCCCAGACCATTCCAGCCCATTCAGCCCAGCCCATTCCAGCCCTGCCCATTCCAGCACTGCCCATCCCATTATAGCCCTTCCCATTCCAGCCCAGCCAATTGCATTCCAGCCCAGCCCATTGCATTCCAGCCCATTGCATTCCAGCCGAGCCCATTCCAGCCCATTCCAGCCAAGCCCATTCCAGCTGGATTCCAGCCCAGCTTCCTCAGAGCTCACAGGATTTCAAACCCAGGAATTGTGGAATGTTCTCCCATTCCTGAGGAACAGGAGAAGCAAGGGGAGCTGCCAGGAAAGCCCTGGCTCTTGTGGAGAAGACTCCATTCCGGACTCCGGGAAAAATCCAGTCCGGGTTTTCCAAATTACCGACTCCATTCCGGACTCCGGGAAAAATCCAGTCCGGGTTTTCCAAATTACGACTCCATTCCGGACTCCGGAAAAATCCAGTCGGGTTTTCCAAATTACCGACTCCATTCCAGACTCCGGAAAAATCCAGTCCGGGTTTTCCAAATTATCGACTCCATTCCGACTCTGGGAAAACTCCAGTCCGGGTTTTTCAAATTACTGGCTCCATTTTGAATTTTCATTTTGGTGTTCCCCATGAGGCAAGAGATTCACAGGTGTCAGACACTGGCGAAAGAACAGGAGTTACACCAAATTTTCCACTTTTTATATTTGCTAACAACGCCGGATGGTCTTTTATACCAGCCCACCCCGCCCCACCGAGCCAGCCCATTCCAGCCCAGTCCCACCCAGCTGAGCCATCCCAGCCCCGCCCATCGCATTCCCGCCGCACACAGCCGAGCCCATTCCAGCCGAGCCCATCGCATTCCATCCCTGCCCAGCCGAGCCCATTGCATTCCAACCCATTGCATTGCAGTCCTTCACAGTCCTACCCATTCCAGCCTATCGCATTCCATTCCAGCCCACCTCTTTCCAGCCCAGCCCAGTCCATCCCAGCCCAGCCCGGCCCAGCCTTGCCCAGCCCATTCCAGCCCAGCCCATTCCAGCCCAGCCCATTCCAGCCCATCGCATTCCAGCCCAGCCCATTCCAGACCAGTCCCACCCAGCTGAGCCATCCCAGCCCTGCCCATCACATTCCAGCCCTGCCCAGCCCAGCCCTGCCCAGCCCATTCCAGCCCAGACCATTCCAGCCCTGCCCAGCCCAGCCCATTCCAGCCCTGCCCAGCCCATTCCAGCCCATTCCAACCCATCACATTCCAGCCCCGCCCAGCCCAGCACAGCCCAGCCCATTCCAGCTGGATTCCAGACCAGCTTCCTGTGGTGGTTTGAAAAGGAAATGGGTTTTTTTTTTGGAATTCAGTGGTCAAACCAATGAGTGCTCAGGTTAAAAGCTTGGCACCTGGTGTGGCCACTGAGGACAAGGATCCGCCCCTGAGAACGCAAGGGGTTAAAAGCAGGGGCTCCCAGGAGAACTCTCTCTTGTTTCCAGTCCTGGAGGACGGGCAGATCTCCCCTGCCCAGCTGCGGCCTGGGCGAGGCAGGGGAAGCCATGTGGCCTGGGCGAGGTAGGCCGGAGCCTTGGGCAGAGGTGGGGAGAGAAAGATCCTGCAAAATGGAAGGGTGGAGAGAATACAAGAACCTCGAGAGCTATCAGGCAGCCTCCTTCCCCCCCTCCGGAGAGAGACAGAGAGCGAGAGACTGTGTTTGTGCCACCTTGAAATTTGATATCGTCAACCGGGCAGCATGGCCAAAAGAGTGAAGAGGAAGAGGCGCGAGAAGTGCTGGCAACTTGCTGTGGGAGTTTGAACAGGCACAGTCTAAGGTTTTAACCCTTTTTGTCGATGATGGAAACTTTATAAATGCTAATCCTCCTAAATCTGAAGAAGGAAGATAGAGAGAACTAAGCAGAGATGATGAAAGTTCATGCAAGTAAAAGATTGTCAGAAAATACTGAAAAGAATCCTAAGTGGGAGGAGATGATGGAGTAGCCTTTGGCTGGACTTTTCTTGTAAAGCCATGGACGGACTTTTTTTTTTGTGCCATAGAGACTGCATCTGGGGAGAGGCATTGGCTTGGAGCCAAAAGTGGACAGTAAAAAGTTGTATGAACAGAGATGAGAAGAAGGCTCATCTCTCTGTTCTCAAGGCTCCTCGGTCGCAGGGGTGAAATTTGCAGGGACTGGTGTCCCAGAATTTGAGAAGCTGTTGTTTTTTGGAGCTGACCAAAACATCTTTAAAAAAGAGAAACCCTAGAAGCAGTTCTGGTCCATGCACAACGGTGAGAGCACTGGACATGGAAGAAGAAGTCACGAGATGGTGCAAGAAAGACTCCTATCTCTCCTTGATGAACTGAGTACTGATTATCAAAAAGGTGGTAATGGACTAAAGATTAATTATCTGAAAGGTGGTAATTTTATTGGAAAGTTTTAGTTTGTTTTATTGTGTTGAGAACTAGGGTGGGGGGAGGAGGAAAAGTGTTTTTTAAAGTTTGCATCGTCTTCTGTATGTGTCTTCTTTACATATTATAAGTAATAAAGTTCTTCTTTTCTTTTGCTTTCTAAATTAGAAACTGTTTTGCTCTGTTTTTGGTCACATCTCACAGCAAGCACCAGGGACAGTATATCTTCATGGAGGCACTAACCCTGTGCCAGTGTCAAACCATGTCACTTCCTCAGAGCTCACAGGATTTCAAACCCAGGAACTGTGGAATGTTCTCCCATTCCTGAGGAACAGGAGAGGCAAGGAGAGCTACCAGGAATGCTCTGGCTCCTGTGTATGAGACTCCATTCTGGACTTCGGAAAGATCCAGTCCGGGTTTTCCAAATTACTGGCTCCATTTTGGATTTTCATTTTGGTGTTCCCCATGAGGCAAGAGATTCACAGGTGTCAGACACTGGCGAAAGAACAGGAGTTACACCAAATTTTCCACTTTTTATATTTGCTAACAACGCCGGATGGTCCTTTATACCAGCCCAGCCCCGCCCAGCCGAGCCAGCCCATTCCAGCCCAGTCCCACCCAGCTGAGCCATCCCAGCCCCGCCCATCGCATTCCAGTCCAGCCCAGCCAAGCCCATTCCAGCTTCTCCCATCGCATTCCATCCCTGCCAAGCCAAGCCCATCACATTCCAACCCATCTCATTCGAGCCCTGCCCAGCCCAGCCCAGTCCAACCCATTCCAGCCCAGCCCATTCCAGCCCATTCCAGCCCATCCCAGCCCACTCCTGCCCAGCCCATTCCAGCCCAGCCCATTCCAGCGCTTCGCAGCCCTGCCCATCGCATTCCAGTGTTGCCCAGCACATTCCAGCCCAGCCCATTCCAACCCAGCCCGTTCCAGCCCAGCCCATTCCAGCCCAACCCATTCCAGCCCAGCCCATTCCAGCTCAGTCCCACCCAGCTGAGCCATCCCAGCCCCGCCCATCGCATTCCAGCCCCACCTAGCCGAGCCCATTCCAAAACAGCCCATTCCAGCCCAGCCCATTCCAGCCCATCACATTCCAGCCCTGCCCAGCCCATTCCAGCCCTGCCCATTGCATTCCACACCTGCCGAGCCCAGCCTAGCAGAGCCCATTACAGCCCAGACCATTCCAGCCCATTCCAGCCCAGCCCATTCCAGCCCTGCCCATTCCAGCACTGCCCATCCCATTATAGCCCTTCCCATTCCAGCCCAGCCAATTGCATTCCAGCCCAGCCCATTGCATTCCAGCCCATTGCATTCCAGCCGAGCCCATTCCAGCCCATTCCAGCCAAGCCCATTCCAGCTGGATTCCAGCCCAGCTTCCTCAGAGCTCACAGGATTTCAAACCCAGGAATTGTGGAATGTTCTCCCATTCCTGGGGAACAGGAGAAGCAAGGGAGCTGCCAGGAAAGCCCTGGCTTTTGTGGAGAAGACTCCATTCCGGACTCCGGGAAAAATCCAGTCCGGGTTTTCCAAATTACCGACTCCATTCCGGACTCCGGGAAAAATCCAGTCCGGGTTTTCCAAATTACCTGACTCCATTCCGGACTCCGGAAAAATCCAGTCTGGGTTTTCCAAATTACCGACTCCATTCCAGACTCCGGAAAAATCCAGTCCGGGTTTTCCAAATTATCGACTCCATTCCAGACTCTGGGAAAACTCCAGTCGGTTTTTCAAATTACTGGCTCCATTTTGAATTTTCATTTTGGTGTTCCCCATGAGGCAAGAGATTCACAGGTGTCAGACACTGGCGAAAGAACAGGAGTTACACCAAATTTTCCACTTTTTATATTTGCTAACAACGCCGGATGGTCTTTTATACCAGCCCAGCCCCGCCCCAGCCGAGCCAGCCCATTCCAGCCCAGTCCCACCCAGCTGAGCCATCCCAGCCCCGCCCATCGCATTCCGCCGCACACAGCCGAGCCCATTCCAGCCGAGCCCATCGCATTCCATCCCTGCCCAGCCGAGCCCATTGCATTCCAACCCATTGCATTGCAGTCCTTCACAGTCCTACCCATTCCAGCCTATCGCATTCCATTCCAGCCCACCTCTTTCCAGCCAGCCCAGTCCATCCCAGCCCAGCCCGGCCCAGCCTTGCCCAGCCCATTCCAGCCCACCCATTCCAGCCCAGCCCATTCCAGCCCATCGCATTCCAGCCCAGCCCATTCCAGACCAGTCCCACCCAGCTGAGCCATCCCAGCCCTGCCCATCACATTCCAGCCCTGCCCAGCCCAGCCCTGCCCAGCCCATTCCAGCCCAGACCATTCCAGCCCTGCCCAGCCCAGCCCATTCCAGCCCTGCCCAGCCCATTCCAGCCCATTCCAACCCATCACATTCCAGCCCCGCCCAGCCCAGCACAGCCCAGCCCATTCCAGCTGGATTCCAGACCAGCTTCCTGTGGTGGTTTGAAAAGGAAATGGGTTTTTTTTTGGAATTCAGTGGTCAAACCAATGAGTGCTCAGGTTAAAAGCTTGGCACCTGGTGTGGCCACTGAGGACAAGGATCCGCCCCTGAGAACGCAAGGGGTTAAAAGCAGGGGGCTCCCAGGAGAACTCTCTCTTGTTTCCAGTCCTGGAGGACGGGCAGATCTCCCCTGCCCAGCTGCGGCCTGGGCGAGGCAGGGGAAGCCATGTGGCCTGGGCGAGGTAGGCCGGAGCCTTGGGCAGAGGTGGGGAGAGAAAGATCCTGCAAAATGGAAGGGTGGAGAGAATACAAGAACCTCGAGAGCTATCAGGCAGCCTCCTTCCCCCCCTCCGGAGAGAGACAGAGAGCGAGAGACTGTGTTTGTGCCACCTTGAAATTTGATATCGTCAACCG
Organism: Sitta carolinensis; assembly: GCA_032173965.1. Lineage (NCBI taxonomy): Eukaryota > Metazoa > Chordata > Aves > Passeriformes > Sittidae > Sitta > Sitta carolinensis. The sequence continues at coordinate 26,382,726 of CM063284.1, forward strand.
GGCAGCATGGCCAAAAGAGTGAAGAGGAAGAGGCGCGAGAAGTGCTGGCAACTTGCTGTGGGAGTTTGAACAGGCACAGTCTAAGGTTTTAAACCCTTTTTGTCGATGATGGAAACTTTATAAATGCTAATCCTCCTAAATCTGAAGAAGGAAGATAGAGAGAACTAAGCAGAGATGATGAAAGTTCATGCAAGTAAAAGATTGTCAGAAAATACTGAAAAGAATCCTAAGTGGGAGGAGATGATGGAGTAGCCTTTGGCTGGACTTTTCTTGTAAAGCCATGGACGGACTTTTTTTTTTGTGCCATAGAGACTGCATCTGGGGAGAGGCATTGGCTTGGAGCCAAAAGTGGACAGTAAAAAGTTGTATGAACAGAGATGAGAAGAAGGCTCATCTCTCTGTTCTCAAGGCTCCTCGGTCGCAGGGGGTGAAATTTGCAGGGACTGGTGTCCCAGAATTTGAGAAGCTGTTGTTTTTTGGAGCTGACCAAAACATCTTTAAAAAAGAGAAACCCTAGAAGCAGTTCTGGTCCATGCACAACGGTGAGAGCACTGGACATGGAAGAAGAAGTCACGAGATGGTGCAAGAAAGACTCCTATCTCTCCTTGATGAACTGAGTACTGATTATCAAAAAGGTGGTAATGGACTAAAGATTAATTATCTGAAAGGTGGTAATTTTATTGGAAATTTTTAGTTTGTTTTATTGTGTTGAGAACTAGGGTGGGGGGAGGAGGAAAAGTGTTTTTTAAAGTTTGCATCGTCTTCTGTATGTGTCTTCTTTACATATTATAAGTAATAAAGTTCTTCTTTTCTTTTGCTTTCTAAATTAGAAACTGTTTTGCTCTGTTTTTGGTCACATCTCACAGCAAGCACCAGGACAGTATATCTTCATGGAGGCACTAACCCTGTGCCAGTGTCAAACCATGTCACTTCCTCAGAGCTCACAGGATTTCAAACCCAGGAACTGTGGAATGTTCTCTCCCATTCCTGAGGAACAGGAGAGGCAAGGAGAGCTACCAGGAATGCTCTGGCTCCTGTGTATGAGACTCCATTCTGGACTTCGGAAAGATCCAGTCCGGGTTTTCCAAATTACTGGCTCCATTTTGGATTTTCATTTTGGT